>CM053037.1:16908925-16956425 GCA_028564925.1 Lithobates sylvaticus | reverse complement strand
TGAGAGAAGATGAGAAGGAGAGGAAAGAGGGGGAGAGAAAGGAAAGAAAGAGAAGGAGAGGAGAAGGAGAGGAGAAGAGAGAGAGGAAGAGGGGGAGGGAAGAAGGAAGGGAGGAGGAGGGAAAGGGGAGAGGAGAGAGAAGAAGGAGGGAGGAAGGAGAGGAAGAGAGAGAGGGAAGGAAAAAGAGAGAAGGAGAGGGAGAAAGGAGAGAGAGAGGAAGAGAGAGAAGGGGGAGAGAATGGGGAAAAGAGAAAAAGGGAGGAGAGGAGAGAAGAAGGAGGGGGAGGAGAGAGGAGAGGAGAAGAAGGAGAGGAAAGGAGGGGAAGAGAGGAGAAGAGAGAGAGAGGGAAGAGAGGGGGAAGGAGAGGAAGGAAAAGGGAAGAGAGGAGAAAAGGAAGGAAGGAGAGAAGAGAGAGAGAAAAGGGGAGAGGAGAAGAAAAGGAGAGAAAGAGAGAAGGAAAGAGAAGGAGAGAGAAAGAAAGAGAAAGGGAAGAATGAGAGAGGAAAGAAAGAGGAGAGAGGGAAGGGAGGGGAGAAGAGGGGAAGGAAGAGGGAAGAGAAGGAGAAGGAAAGGGGAGGGAAGGGAAGAAGAGAGGAAGGAAGGGAAAAAAAGGGGAAAAGGAGGAGGGGAAAGAGAGGAGAGGAGAGAGAGAGAGAGAGAAGGAAGAAGAGGAGAGAGAAGGAAAGAGAGAGAGAGAAGAGAGAGAGAGAGGGGAGAAGAAGAGAGAGAGAGGAAGGAGAGAGGAAGGAGAAGAGGAAGGGAAGAGAGGAGAAGAAAGAGAGAGAGAGAAGAGAGAGGAGGGGAGAAGGAAAAGAAGAGAGAGGGGAGAGAAGGAAAGGGAAAAAGGGGGAGAGAGGAGAAGAGAAGAGAGAAGGAAAGAGGGAGAGAGAAAGAGGAAGGAGGAAGGGAAAGAGAAGAGAGGAGAGGGGGAGAGAGGGGGAAAAGAGAGGGAAGAGGGAGAGAGGAGGAAGGGAAGAAAGGAGGGAAGAAGGAGAAAAAGGGAGAGAGAGGGAGGAAGGAGGAGAGGAAGAGAGGGAGAAGAAGAGAAGAAAAGGAGGAGGGAGGAGAGAAGAGAAGAGAGAGAGAAAGAAGGGGGAAGAGAGGAGGAAGGGAGGGGAGAAGGAAGAGGAGAAGGAGAAGAAGAGAGAGAGGGAGAGGAGAAGGGAGAGGAGGAAGAAGGGAGAGAGAGGGAGGAAGGAGAGAAAGGGAGAAGAGAGGGAGGAGAAAGGGAAGAGAAGGAAAGAGAGAAGGGAGAGGGGAGGAGAGGAGAGAGAGGAGGAAGAAAGAAAGAGGAGAGAAGGAAAGAGGAAAGAAGAGAGAAGGAGAGAAAGGAAGAGGAGAGAGAGGGAAAGGAGGGAAGGGAGGAGGAGAGAAGAGGAAAAGAAAGAGGAGAGAAGAAGGGAGAAAGAGAGGAATGAAAGGAGGAGGGGAGAAGGAAGGGAAGGAAGAGAAAAGAGAAAGGGAGAAGGAGAGGAGAGGGAGAGGAGAGAGAAGAGGAAGGGAGAGAAGGAGAGAGGGGAGAAGAAAGAGGAAAAAGAGAGAGGAAGAGGAGAAGGGGGAGGAAGAGAGGAAAGAGGGAGAGGAGAAGAAGGGAAGAGAGAAAAGAAGAGAAGAAGGAAGGAGAGGAGGGGAAGGAGAGGAGAAAGAGAGAGAGAGGAAGGGAGGAAAGAAGGGGAGAAGAGAGAGGAGAGAAAGGAGGGGGAAAGGAGAAGAGAGAAGAGGAAAGAGAAGGGGAGGAACGAGAAGAAAGAGGAGAGAGAAAGAGAAAGGAGGAGTGGAAGGAGAGGAGGGAGAGAGAAAGAGGAGAGAGAGAGAAGAGGGGGAAGGAAGGAGGGAGAAGAGAGAGAGGGGAGAAGAGAGGAGAAGAGAGAGAAGAGGGAGGAAGAGAGAGGGAGGGAGAGGAAGGGAGGGAGAGAATAAGAGAAAGAGAGGGAGAGAGAAGAGGAGGAGAGAGAGGAAGAGAGGAGGAGGAGCAGAGAGAGAGGAGAAAGGAGAGAGGGGAGGAGAAGAGAAAAGAGAGAAGAGAAGAAGAGAGAGAGGAAGGGGGAAGGGAAAGAGAAGGGAGAGGAAGAGAGAAGAGAGGGGGAGAGGGAGAGAAGGAAGAGGAGGAAGAAGAAAGGGAAGAGGAGAGAAGAAAGGGAAGAGAGAGAGAGAGAGAGAGAGAAGGGGGAGGAGAGAGAGAGAGAATAGAGGAGAGAGAGAGAGAGAAGAAGAAGAAGGAGGAGAAGAGGGGAGAAGGAAGAGAGAGGAAGGAAGAAGGGAGGGAGAGAGGGAGAAGGAGGAAAGAGAAGGAAAGAGAGAGAAGAGAGAGAGGAGAGAGAGGAAAGAGAGAGAAAGAAGGAGAAAGGAGAGAGAGAAGGAGAAGAGGAAGAAAGGGAGAGGAGGAGGGAGAAGAGGAGAGGAGAAGAGAGAGGAAAGAGAAGAGAGGGGAGAGAGAGAGGAGAAGGAGAAGGGAGAGAGAAGAGAGGAGAAGGAGGGAGAAGAGAGAGAAAGGGAAGAGGGAGGAGAGAGAGAGAAGGAAAGGGGGAAGAGAGGAGAAGAGAGAAGAGGGAGAGAGGAGAGAAAGAGAGAAGGAAGAGAAAGGGAGAAGGAGGAAAGGGGAAGAGAAGAGAAGGGAAGAGGAGGGAGAGGGAAAGAAGAGAGGGAGAGAAGAGGAAAAGAAGAGAGGAGAGAAAGAGAGAGATGAGGGGAAGGAAGAAGAGAGAGAAGAGAGAAGGAGAGAGAGAGGAGGGAGGAGGAAAGGAGAGAGAGAAGGAGGAAAAGAGGAAGAGGAAGGAGAAGAAGAGAAGAGAAGGAAGAGAGAGAGGAGAAGGAAGAGGAAGAGAGGGGGGGGAGGTGAAAGGAAGAGGGGAGGAAAAGGAGAGAAGGGGATGAGAAGAAGGGAAGGGGAGGGAGGGGAGGGAGGGAGAGGAGAGAGATGGAAGGGAGAAGGAGAAGAGGAGAGAGGGAGAGAGGAGAAGGGAGGAAGAGAGGAAGAGAGAGGAGAGAAGGAGGGAGGAAGGGAGAGGGGGGAAGGGAGAAGGGAGGAAGAGGGGGGAAAGGTGAGAGAAGGAGGGAGGGAAGAGGGGTAGGGGAAGAGAAGAAGGGAAAGAAGGGGAGAAGGAGGAGGGAAAAGGAGGGGAAGTGAGGAGAGGGAAGAGGGGGAGAGGAATTGAGAGGGAGAAGGGAGGAAGGGGGGAGAGGAGAAAAGAGAAGGGGAGGGAGGGGAGAGAGGAGAGAGGAAAAGGGGGAGAAGGGAGGAGAGAGGAGGGAGAGGAGAGAAAGGAAGAGAGAGGAGGAGGGAGAGAGGGGAAGAGAGGAGGGGGGGAGAAGAGTGAGAGGGGGAAGGAGAGGAGAGGAAAGGAGGAGAAGGGAGAAGCAAGACGAGAAAAGAGAAGGAGAAAGATGAGAGAAGGTGAGGAGAGGGAAGGGAAAAGGGAGAGAAAGAAGGGAAGGGGGAAAGGAGAGAAGAAGGAGGGGGAAGGGAAGAAGGAGAGAGGAGAGAGGAAGAGAGGAGAGAAGAGGAGAAAGGAGAAGAAGGAGAAAGAGAGGGGAGAGGAAGAGAAGAGAGAAAAGGAGAGAGGAGAAAGAGAAAAGAGAAGGAGAGAGGAAAGAGAAGGGAGGAGAGAGAAAGAGGAGAGGAGGGAGAGGAGAGAGGAGAGAGAGAGAAGAGGAGAGAAGGGAGAGATGAAGAGAAAAAGAAGGAGGAGAGATGAAAAGGGGGGAGGAAGAGAGAGGAGGGAGAAGGGAAGAGATGGGAAAGAAAATGGAAAGAGAAGGGAGGGAGAGAAGAGAGGGGGGAGGGAGAGAGGGAAGAAGAAAGAAGAAGAGGAGAGGAGGAGAGGGAGGAGGAAAGGGGAGAGAAGGAAAGGAGGGAAAAGGGAGAGAGAGAGAGGAAAAGAGGGAGAAGAGAAAGGAGAAAGGAGGAAGAGGGAAGGGAGGGAAGAAGAGGGAGGGGAAGGGAAGGAAGAAAAAAGGGAGAGAAAGAGAGGGAGAGAGAATGAGGAAGAGGGAAAGATGGGGGAGGAAAGAGAGAAGAGAAGGGAGAAGAAGAAAGGAGAAAGGAGGAAAGAGAGAGGAGAGGGAGAGGAGGGGAGAGAAGATGAGAGAGGAGAGAGAGGAGAAGAAGGAGAAGGAGAAAGAGAGAGAGAGGGAGAGAGAAGAGAAGAAGAGAAGAGGAGAGAGGAGAGAGGGAGGGAAGAGAAGAATGAGGAGAAGGGGAGGGGAGGGGAGAAAGGGAGGGGAAGAGGGAGAGGAGGAAGGGGAGGAGAAGAGGAAGGGGGGGGGGAGGATAGAGGAGAGAGAAAGGAGAAGAAGGAAGAGAGAGAGAAGAGGAGAGAAAAGGAAGAGAGGGAGAAGAGAGAGGGGGAGGGAGGGGAGGAGGGGGAGGAAGGAGAGAATGGAAGGGAGAGAGAGGGGAAGAGGAGGGGGGGAAAGAGAGAGAAAGAGGGAGAGAAGAGAGACGGAAGAGAAAAGAGGAAAGGAGAGAGGAGAGAGGAGAGAGAGAGGAAGGAGAGGAGAGGAAGAAAGAGAAAAAGAGAAGAGTGAAAAGAGAGAAGATTGGAGAGAAAAGGGGGGGGGAGAAGGAGAATAGAGAGAGAGAGAGAGAGAGAGAGGGGAAAGAAGAGAGGAGAGGGGAGAGAGAGAAGGGGAGAGGGAGGAGGGAGGAAAGGGGAGAAAGAGGGGGAGGAGGAGAGAGAGGAGAGGGAAGGGAGAGAGGGAGAGGAGAAAGGAGAAGAGGGAGGAGGAGAGAGAGGAGAGAGAGAGAGGGAGAAGAGAGGGAAGGGGGAGAGGGAGGGAGGGAGAGAAGAAACGAGGGGGGGAAGAGAGAGGGAGAGGAGAGAAAGAGAAGAGAGAGAGAGGAGAGAGAGAGGAGAAGGAGGAAGAAGAGGAGGAAAGAGAAAGAGGGGAGTGAGGGAAGAGAGGGAAAGAAAGGAGAGAGAGAAGGGGAGAGGAAAGGAGGAGGGAAGAGAGAGAGAAAGGGAGAGGAGAGGAAGAGGAGAGGGAGAGGGAGGAAGAGAGAAGAGAGAAAAGAAGAGGATGAGAGAATGAAGGAGGGAGGAGAAGAGAAAGAGAGAGAGAAAGATTGGAGGAGGGAGAGAGTGGAAGAGGGAGAGGAGGGTAGAAGAGAGGGGGAATGGAGAGAAAGAGAGAAAGAGAAGGAGGAGAGATAGAGAGAGAAGAGAGGAGAGAAGAGAGGAGGAGAGAGAGAGAGGAAGGGAGAGAGTGGGAAGTGAGGAGAGAGAGGGGGGGGAGGGGGGAATGAGAGAAGGGGGAGGAAGGGAAGGGAGAAGAAAGGGGGAGGAGAGAGGGAGGGGGGGGGGAGAGGGGAATGAGGGGGAAGAAGGGAGGGGAAGAAAGAGAAGGGGGGAAGAGAGGGAAGGGAGGGGGAGAAGGGGAGAAAAGGAAAAGAGTGGGGGAGAAGGAGGGAAGAAAGTGAGGAAGGAGGAAGTGAGGGAGGGAAAGGGAGAAGAAAAAAAGAGAGGGGAGAGGAGGAAGAGGAGAGAAGGGAAGGAGGGCGGGGAAAGGAAGAAGAGGAGGGGGGGAAGGGGGAAGGGAGAAGGAAAGAAAAGGAGTGGGGGAATGAGGGAAGGGAAGGAAGATGAGGAGAGGAGGGAGGAAAGGGACGAAGAGGAGAAGGGAAGGGACGAAAGAGGGAAGAGGGGGGGAAAAAGAGGAATGGGAGCGAGAGGAAGGGAGGAGGAGAGAGAAAGAAAGAGGAGGGGGGGAAGGAAGGGAGGAGGAGAAGGGGGGGGGGAATGGAAAAGAGAAGTTGAAAAAAAGGGGGGGAAGGAAGAGGAAGAGAAAGGAGAAGGAGAGGGGGGGAAAGTGAGGGAAAGGAAAGAGAGAGAGGGGGGAGAGAAAGGGATAGAAGGGAGAGAAGGGGAGGGGAGGGAAATGAGAGAGGAGGAGGAGAGGGAGAAGGGAATGGAGAGGAGAAGAAGAAGGAGGGGGGGATGGAAAGGGAGAGAAAGGAGGGAAGAGACGAGGGGGAAAAGAGAATAGGGAGGAGGGAGGGGAAGAGGGGGAAAAAGGGAAAGGAAGGAGAGGGAGGAGGGCGAGGAGGGGAGGAAAAAAGGAAGGGGGGGGGAGGAGGAGAGGGGGAAAGAGCGGGAGGGGGGGGGGGGGGAGGGGGGAGGGGGGGGGGGGGAGGGGGGAAGGGAGGGGGGGTGGGGGGGGGGAAGTGAGGAGCGGGGGGGGGGGGGGGGGGGGGGGGGGGGGGTGGGGGGGGGAAAGGGGGGGGGGTAAAAAGGGTTGAGGGGGGGAGGGTGGGGAGGGTTTGGGGGGGGGGTTAGGGGGGGTGGGGGGGTTGAGGGGGTTTAAAAATGGGGGGTGGGGGAAAAAGGGGGGGCCTGAAAAAAGGAAAGGGGGGGGGGTTTTTTTTGGGGGGGAAATTAAGGGGGGGTTTAGGGGGGGTTAGGGGGAAAAAAGGGGGGGGGGGGGGGGTTTGGGGGGGGGGGGTGGGGGGGGGGGGAAAGGGGGGGTGGGGGGGGGGTTGGGGGGTTTTGGAAAAAATTTTTAGTTGGGATGGGGTGGGGGGGTATGGGGGTGAAAATTTTTACGGGGGTTTTAATGGGGGGGGGGGGGGTTTTTATGAAAAGGGATTTTAAATTTTAGTTGGGGGGGGGGTGGGGGCTTTGGGTTGGGGGTTGGGTTTGGGGGTAAAACGGGGGTTTGGGGGGGGTAGGGGTGGGGTTTTAAGGTTTTTCCCCCGGGGGGTGTGGGGGGGGCGGGGGGGGGTGGAATTAAGGTTTGGTTTGGGGGTTTTAAGAGGGGGGTTTGGTGGGGGGGGTGGGGTGAGGGGTTGAAGGGGTTTGGGGGGGTGGTGGGAAAATTTGGGGGTGGGGGGGGGGGGGTGATTAAACCCTTTTGGGGGGGGTGAAGTGGGGGGTTTGGGGGGGGGGGGTGGGTTCGGGCGGGTTTGGGGGTTGGGGGAGAGAGGGGAGAGAGAGAGAGAGAGAGAGAGAATGGCGAGAGAGAGGGGGGGGGCGGGAGAGAGAGAGAATGGCGAGAGAGAGAGAGAGAGAGAGAATGGCGAGAGAGAGAGAGAGAGAGAGGATGAGAGAGAGGAGAGAGAGAGAGAGAGGAGAGACGGAGAGAGAGAGAGAGAATGGCGAGAGAGAGAAAAAAAGGGGGAAATATCAGTAAAAGAGAGAAAGGGAAAAGAAGGGATGGAAAAAAAAAAAAAAAAAAAAAAAAAAGAGTACAGGCGGAAAATATAGAGAGAGGAGAAGATGGAGAAAATGAGAGAGATATAGAGAGACCATGAAGGAAAACATACGATGGAGATGTGGAGGATAGACTGATATGAAAGATAAAGAGAGACGGAAGAGTAAAAGAAAGAGCAACAATAAGAAAGAAGACAGGCAGAGAAAAATATTCCCATTTTTTCCAAAGGAGCAACTTCAAGGTGCATGAGCAGAGAAAACAGACCGGTTGCAGGCGGCGAACACAGAAGCGGGGGGGTGCACACAGAAGCGGGGGGTGCACACAGAAGCGGGGGGTGCACACAGAAGCGGGGGGTGCACACAGAAGCGGGGGGCGCGGTCTACGCGGGACTTCCTGGAAAATGTACCTTGCAGTCATGCCCCCCACTGATGCTACAGCTACACTCATTACCGCTGGCAGTAAATAATTCATCATCACAGTCATTTCATGCTATCTCAATCCAATATGAAAGGGCATTCTGAAACATTTACAGCCCTATGTGCCAAAACTGGAGTCTCTTGGTTGGAGTTAAAGGAGCCTAATGCGGCGTACACACGGTCGGAATTTCCGATGGAAACAGTCCGATGGGAGCTTTTCAACGGATTTTCCGACCGTGTGTACGCCCATCGGTCTTTTTTTGTCGGAATTTCCAACGGACTTTGGATTGAGAAACTCTTCTCAATTTTTCCGACGGAAAACCTTTTTATCGGATTTTCCGATCGTGTGTATGCAATTCCGACACGCAAAATTCCGACGCATGCTCGGAAACAATTCGACGCATGCTCGGAAGCATTAAACTTCCCTTTTATAGTGCAGTCGAACGTGTTGTATGCCGCTGTGTTACTGACTGTCGGAATTTGGTGTGACCGTGTGTAGGCAAGACAGTTTCAGCGAAATTCCAACGGAAAAACCATCAGAGCTTTTTCCGAAGAGAATTCCGACCGTGTGTACGCGGCATAAGACTTCCCTCCACCCCAATATAACCCGCTTAAAGTGGACGAACACTGAATATGGGAAGTTATCCATCTAACTGGATCCATTATCACAGTTAAACATCACAAAGTACCTGTAGAATAAAATGTCTGACCCGGAACAAGAGACTCCATTTATTGAAGATAGAATGTTTGCATGATGCCCGGGCACCTAGCATGTTTTACTGAAAATCTGAACTCCAGGCACAAATCATATACACAGATAGAATACATATGAGGGGCTCAAGGGATTTGTATTTCTGACTATACTGTCTTGAGATTTTTACAGCTCTGTCATAGAGCACAGCCCTGTCTGGCAAGACAGGAGACCTGAACTACCCTGCATATACTACACTCTGCGCACTGTGTATATTGTACCCGTCATATACTACACTCTATGTACTGTGTATATTGTACCCGTCATATACTACACTCTATGTACTGTGTATACTGTACCCGTCATATACTACACTATGTACTGTGTATATTGTACCCGTCATATACTGCACTCTATGTACTGTGTATACTGTACCCGTCATATACTACACTATGTACTGTGTATATTGTACCCGTCATATACTTCACTCTATGTACTGTGTATATTGTACCCGTCATATACTGCACTCTATGTACTGTGTATATTGTACCCGTCATATACTACACTCTATGTACTGTGTATATTGTACCCGTCATATACTGCACTCTATGTACTGTGTATATTGTACCCGTCATATACTACACTCTATGTACTGTGTATATTGTACCCGTCATATACTGCACTCTATGTACTGTGTATATTGTACCCGTCATATACTGCACTCTATGTACTGTGTATACTGTACCCGTCATATACTGCACTCTATGTACTGTGTATATTGTACCCGTCATATACTACACTCTATGTACTGTGTATACTGTACCCGTCATATACTGCACTCTATGTACTGTGTATACTGTACCCGTCATATACTGCACTCTATGTACCGTGTATACTGTACCCTGCATATACTACTCTCTATGTACTGTGTATACTGTACCCGTCATATACTAAACTCTATGTACCGTGTATACTGTACCCTGCATATACTACTCTCTATGTACTGTGTATACTGTACCCGTCATATACTACAATCTATGTACTGTGTATACTGTACCCGTCATATACTGCACTCTATGTACTGTGTATACTGTACCCGTCATATACTACACTCTATGTACTGTGTATACTGTACCCGTCATATACTGCACTCTATGTACTGTGTATACTGTACCCGTCATATACTACACTCTATGTACTGTGTATACTGTACCCGTCATATACTACACTATGTACTGTGTATACTGTACCCGTCATTTTTTTTTTTTAATACTACACTATGTACTGTGTATACTGTACCCGTCATATACTACACTCTATGTACTGTGTATACTGTACCCGTCATATACTGCACTCTATGTACTGTGTATACTGTACCCGTCATATACTACACTATGTACTGTGTATACTGTACCCGTCATATACTACACTCTATGTACTGTGTATACTGTACCCTGCATATACTACTCTATGTACTGTATATACTGTACCCTGCATATACTACTCTATGTACTGTGTATACTGTACCCTGCATATACTATACTATGTATACTATACCCTGCATATACTGCACTCTATGTACTGTATCCTGCATATACTATACTCTATGTACTGTGTATACTATACCCTGCATATATTACACTCTATGTACTGGGTATACTGTACCCATCATATACTACATGGGGGGGTAACGTGTTCATGAAGACATATGAAAGCGTGAGCGCCTTTTGACAAATTGGGGGTTATTTACGAAAAAGGCAAACCCACTTTGCACTACAAGTGGAAGTGCAGTTGCTCTAAATCTGAGGGGTAGATCTGAAATGAGGGGAAGCTCTGCTGATTTTATCAAGCAATCATGTACAAGCTAAAATGCTGTTTTTTATTTTCCTTGCATGTCCCCCTCGGATCTACAACCACTGCACTTCCAAGTGCACTTGTAGTGCAAAGTGGATTTGCTTTTAGTAAATAACCCCCAATGTTTCGGTTTACAGCTTTTAATATTGACAAAGGGCAGTGTTCTCAGCTTCCCTGAGGGTCCTTTTATGTGAAGGGTAGAAGAAGAAGAAATCTCAGAAAGTGGTCGTGGACCAGGACCAAGCTTAACCACTTCCCGACCGGCGCACGATGATGTACGTCAACAGAATGGCACGGCAAGGCATAAGGGCGTACAGGTAAATCCCTTTAAGAATGCCGCCGTGCCATCACATGAGTGCCGCTGGTCCGTGAGTCCGGTCGCGGGTCCCGCGGACTCAATCGCCGCAGGGACACCCACGATCGTCTCACAGGAAGGCTGAACGGGGAGATGCGGAAGTAAACAGCATCTCCCCGTTCTGCCTAGCAACAAGTGACACTGATCTCTGCTCCCTGTGATTGGAGCAGAGATCAGTGTTCACTAAAACACAGCCACGCCCACCCACAGTTAGTAACACGCCCCTAGGGACACTTAACCCCTACACTGCCACCCCCTGGTTAACCCTTCTCTGCCAGTGTCATTTACACAGGAAATCAGTGCATTTAAATAGCACTGATTGCTGTATAGATGACAATGGTCCCAAAAAATGTGTCAAAAATGTGTCCGCCATAATGTCGCAGTCACAATAAAAAAATCGCAGATCGCCGCCATTACTAGTAAGAAAATATGATTAATAAAAATGCTATAAAACTATCCCCTATTTTGTAAACGCTATAACTTTTGGGGCAAACCAATCAATAATCGCTAATTGCGATTTTTATTTTTTTTACCAAAAACTATGTAGAAGAATACGTATCGGCCTAAACTGAGGGACAAAAAAATGTTTTTATATATATTTTGGGGGATATTTATTATAGCAAAAAGTAAAAATAAAGCGTTTTTTTTCAAAATTGTCGCTCTTTTTTTGTTTATACCGCAAAAAAAATAAAAACCGGCAGAGGTGATCAAATACAACCAAAATAAAGCTGTATTTGTGGGAAAAAAGGACGTCAATTTGGTTTGGGAGCCACGTCGCACGACCGCGCAATTGTCAGTTAAAGCGAATCGAAAAAAGTGGTCTGGTCTTAAGCCAGCAAAATGGTCCGGTCTGAAAGTGGTTAACTTCTATGGAAAAAGTTATTAATTACATAAGACTTCAGTTTCCTATATCTCTAAAACCATTGATAACTATAAGTTGCAGTTTGTAAATAAAACCTCATCTATTCCGCCCCTCCCACCAATCATATGAATTGCCCATTCTTGCGGCAGGTTCACATTAAAGCTGGAAATCAGAGAATTAGGGTTGTGACTCTTGGTAGGGTGAGAACTGGGTACCAAGAAAATGGAAAGATTAGGCGGACTCACCCTGCAGGGGCTCCACATGGCCTTGCTGCACCATGATGCAGAGCTGCAGCACCAGCTGGGGGGCGCTCTTCAGGAAGGTCTCCAGGAGTCGCAGCATGCTGATGTCAGCACTCTCAAACATCATGCGCCAGTAGAAGTGTCGGCTCTGCTGCTCTGATTGCCATCGGCTCTGCAGGCCCAGGTACAGGGCTCTCAGGTATCTGAGTGGAGGAAAAAACAACAACAACAAGGTGAACTGCATTATTTCATATTAAATCTGCTAAGGTACCCAGAGAGTGGGATCTAGGCTAAGCCTACTAAGACATTGTGCATATACACTATAATACCAAAAGTATTGGGACGCCTGCCTTTACACGTACATGAACTTTAATAGCAATCCCAGTCTTAGTCCGTAGGGTTCAATATTGAGTTGGCCCCACCCTTTGCAGCTATAACAGCTTCAACTCATCTGGGAAGGCTGTCCCCAAGGTTTAGGAGTGTGTCTATGGGAATGTTTGACCATTCTGCTAGAAGAGCATTTGTGAGGTCAGGCACTGATGTTGGACGAGAAGGCCTGGCTCGCAGTCTCCGCTCTAATTCATCCCAAAGGTGTTCTATCAGGTTGAGGTCAAGACTCTGTGCAGGCCAGTCAAGTTCCTCCACCTCAAATTCGCTCATCCATGTCTCTACATCAGTCCCGATCACTGCAAGCTGTCGCCAGCCCCTCAGCGCCCACCTGTGCCCCCTACAAGTAACAGGCATGCAACAGTGCCACCTACCAGTGCTCACCTGCGCCATCCATCAGTGCCCACGGTGCCACCTATCAGTGCCCACAATCAGTGCCTGAGGAACAGTGCTGCACATCTATCAGTGCCCATCAGTGTCACCTACCAGTGCCCGTCAGTGCCGCCTATCAGTGCCACCTATCAGTGCCATATATCAGTGCCCATCAGTGCCACCCATCAGGGCCCATCAGTGCCATCTTATCAGTGGCCATCAGTGCCACCTTATCTGTGCCATTCAGTACCGACTTATCTGTCCCCATCAGTGCTGCCTTATCTGTGCCTATCAGTGCCGCCTCATCAGCGCATACCAATGAAGCAGAAAAATTACCTGTTGGCAAAATTTTGTAACAAACTATTAAACATGATTTTTTTTTTTCTAAATTTTCCATCTTTTATTGTTTGTTTAGCAAATAATAAAACCCAGCTGTGATTTAAATACCACCAAAAGAAAGCTCTATTTGTGGGGGAAAATGTATCAAAATGTAATTTGGGTACAGTGTTGTATGACCGTGCAATTGTCATTCAAAGTGCGTCAGCGCCGAAAGCTGAAAATTGTTCTGGGCAGGAAGGGGGGTTTAGGTGCCCAGTAAGCAAGCGGTTAAGAAGTAAAATTAATAAAGTTTTTGACTTTAGAAAAAAAATAAGTATTTTCTCGATTATTTAAGTGTTTTGTCTAAAGCTTCTCTTTAACTACTCTGACCCTGGGCTTTGCTGCAGATCCAGATCCAAGGTCTAGCCTACTCTGTTCCATGTGTCTGACCCGACTTCTTCCAGTGACAGCTACTGTCAAGACTTTGCGTCTTCTAATGACCTCAGATCAATCCAGCCGTTTTAGCACAGATAACCCCAGTTCAGTCACAATCCATTCATTAATGTCCAAATCGTTCAGCAATATGCACAAGTCTTCCATTCTGCCCACTAGTTGAAGTCCCCTAATCTCAAGTAATTGCCCCACAGTTTAGGACGTGTCTCCCAGTCACCTTCATCATTAATGTATCTTCAGCCACATTTCATCAGTGCACCCTTATGCCCCATACACACGGTCGGAAATTCCGACCACAAAATCCGTCGGATTTTTTTCCGTCGGATTTTGTCCGACACTGGTGTTGCATACACACGGTCGGACAAAGTTGTCGGAAAATCCGATCATCCTGAACGTGGTGACGTTCGTTGCGTATGACGGGACTACGTAGAGGCTAGTAGCCAATAGCTTTGGTCTTGTAATGTGATCTGAGCATGCGTGGCACTTTGTCCGTCGGAATTGGCTACACACGATCGGAAAAAGTCCGATAGGACTTTGTTGTCGGAAAACTTTGAGAGCAGGAGATAAAACTTTGTCCGTCGGAAAGTCCGATGGAGCCTACACACGGTCGGAATTTCCGACAACTTTGTCCGATAGGACATTTTCCATCGGAAAATCCGACCGTGTGTATGGGGCTTTAGGCTTAGCAGATGCCCCAATTAAAGGCCCCCAGCTTGGGAAATGTCTCTCCAGTCCTCAAAGGAACAAGCTCCATCATTACTATATCTTCAGCCACGTTAATAAGTGTACCCTAGCTTATTTATTGTCCCCTAATCCTAATGGCCACCAGTTTGGGAGGTCCCCCAGTCCCCTTAGGAGCAAGCTCCATCATCACTCTTTTTCAGACACATTTAATCAGTGTACCCTCAGGCTTAGTTGATACCCCAGTTAGAGGCCCCCAGTTTGGAAAATGTCCCTCCAGTCCTTATAGTAACAAGCTACATCATCACTGTATCACCAGCCCCTTTTATTCAGTGTACCCTCAAGATTGCTTGATGTCTCTTAATTCTGATGAATGTCCCCCAGTTTTGGAAATTTCCCTCCAGTCTCTGTCATTGTGTCTTCAGAACCTGTCCATCAGTCAGTCCCCTTTGCAGCAAGCCTGTATCTGTGACTGTATCTTCAGACCCTTATGCCGCGTACACACGGTCGGAAATTCTCGTCGGAAAAAGCTATGATGGTTTTCCCGTCGGAATTCCGATGGAATTCCGCTCATACTGTCTTGCCTACACACGGTCACACCAAATTCCGACGGTCAATAACACCGCGACGTACAACACGTTCGACGGCACTATAAAAAGGGAAGTTTAATGCTTCCGAGCATGCGTCGAATTGTTTCCGAGCATGCGTCGCAATTTTGCATGTCGGAATTGCATACACACGATCGGAAAATCCGATAGAAAGGTTTTCAGTCTGAAAAATTAAGAACAGTCTCTCAATCCAAAGTCCGTCGGAAATGCCGACAGAAAAAGACCGATGGGCATACACACGGTCAGAAAATCCGATGAAAAGCTCCCATCGGACTGTTTCCATCAGAAATTCCGGCCGCGTGTAAGCGGCATAAGTCAGCTCCTATAGTGTCATATCTTCAGACCCTAGTGTCAGCATCTCCAGCCTCTAGGTGTCATTGTATCTTCAGACTCTATCAATCAGCCCCTCCAGCCTCCCATGTGGCATATCTTCAGACCCTAGTAATCAGCACCTACAGGCTCCAAGTGTCATTGTATATTCAGACCCTAGCTGACATCCCCTCCAGCCTCCATGGGTCACTGTATCTTCAGACCCTATTAATCAGCCCCTCTATTCTCCATGTGTCATTGAATCTTGAGACCCTATCAGTCAGCACCTTCATCCTCCATTAGTCATCAGACCCTATCATTCTTACCCTCCTTCTGTCCTCAGCCTATAATTCTGACACTGCAGCCTCCATGTCTCATCAGACCCTATAATTCTGCCCCTCCATCATCCTCCATGTCTCATCAGACCCTATAATTCTGCCCCTCCATCATCCATGTCTCATCAAACCCCATCATTCTACCCCTCCATCCCCCATGTGTCATCAGACCTTATCATTCTTACCCTCCATCCTCCATTTCTCATCAGACCCTATAATTATGCCCCATCATCCTCCATGTCTCATCAGACCCTATAATTCTGCCCCTCCATCCTCCATGTCTCATCAGACCCTATAATTATGCCCCTCCAGCCTCCATGTGTCATCAGACCTTATCATTCTTACCCTCCAGCCTCCATTTCTCATCAGACCCTATAATTCAGCCCCTCCATCCTTCATGTCCCATCAGACCCTATAATTCTGCCCCTCCGTCCTCCATGTCTCATCAGACCCTATAATTCTGCCCCTCCATCCTCCATGTCTCATCAGACCCTATAATTCTGCCCCATCATCCTCCATGTCTCATCAGACCCTATAATTCTGCCCCTCCATCCTCCATGTCTCATCAGACCCTATAATTCTGCCCCTCCAGCCTCCATGTGTCATCAGACCCTATCATTCTTACCCTCCAGCCTCCATGTGTCATTAGACCCTATCATTCTGCCTCTCCAGACTCCATGTGTCCTGAGACCCTATCATTCTGCCCCTCCATCCCCCATGTGTCATTAGACCCTATCATTCTTACCCTACAGCCTCCATGTGTCCTCAGCCTATCATTCTGCCCCTCCAGCCTCCATGTGTCCTCAGACCCTATCATTCTTACCCTCCAGCCTCCATGTGTCATCAGACCCTATCATTCTTACCCTCCAGCCTCTATGTGTCATCTGACCCTGTCATTCTTACCCTCCAGCCTCTATGTGTCCTCAGCCTATAATTCTGACCCTCCAGCCTCCATGTGTCCTCAGACCCTATAATTCTGACCCTGCAGCCTCCATGTCTCATCAGACCCTATCATTCTGCCCCTCCACCCCCCATGTGTCATCAGACCCTATCATTCTGACTCTCCAGCCTCCATGTATCATCAGACTCTCAATCCTCCATGTGTTATAAGACCCTACTATGCTAACCCCTCCAGCCTTCTTATGTCCGCCCAGATCCCATAGTAGTCCTCAAGCCTATATTGATGTTTGCGTCCCTGCGGCCTCCATGTCTCATCAGACTCTCAATCCTCCATGAGTTATAAGACCCTATCATTCTACCCCTCTAGCCTCAATGTGTCATTGTGTCCTCAGATCCCATCAGTCAGTCCCTCCATCCTCAATGTGTCATTGTGTCTCCAGACCCTCCACCCTCCATGTGTCCTCAGACCCTATCATTCAGTCCCTCCATCCTCCATGTGTCTCCGGTCCCTCCATCCTCCATGAGTCCTCACTCCCTCCATCCTCCATATGTCCTCAGTCCCTCCATCCTCCATGTGTCCTCAGTCCCTCCATGTGCCTTCAGATGCCCCCAATGTCCCCCATCCTCTCACCTCCAGACCTGTCCGAGTTGCAGCAGGTGGACAGAGCCCTGCAGGATCCAGGCACAGAGGCGGCAGCAGACTCGGTTGCCCCCGGGAGGAGATGGGCTGCGGTCGGTGACCACCCAGCTGAAGCTGAGGCTCTGGGTGAGAAGGGAGGGCAGCAGCACCAGCAGGACGGTGGGCCAGAAGCAGCTGAACCGGTGTTGCTGCAGGTAATCCACCGCCAGCCACAGGTCAGACGCCCCGTCCGAGAAGAAGACCAGCAGAGCCACCACCACCCACACCCCGTCCCGGAGAGAGTAACGGGGGTACCGGGGAGCCACAAGACCACCGTCCGACTCCGCCGCCATCATGGGAGGAGCCCACTTCCGGGGCCACACCCGGCTCCGCTGACATCCACGGGGGACTCTCACCGGATCATCACCCCTACCGGATTCCCTGCAATAGGAGGGGCAGGGTGGTGTCTGTGCACCGAGGAGGGGCGATCACCGGATCCAGGGGAGGGAGGGAGAGACCCTCTAATTGGGGGGGGCTGACTTGCTTCATCCCTGGAATGGGAATTCCGATCGATAAAGCCCCATCATCAGAGGGAACCGATCTCCATAATCAACGGCTCTGAGCCTAGAGATAGTGATACCCCCTCCTCCTGACCCCCTCCCTTACCAAATCTCCATATCCCTCCCTTACCAAATCTCCATATCCCTCCCTTCTGTACCAACTCTCCCTCTTCTTCCAACCAGACCCCCTCCCTTACCAAATCTCCATATCCCTCCCCCTTCTGTACCAACTCTCCCTCTTCTTCCAACCAGACCCCCTCCCTTACCAAATCTCCATATCCCTCCCTTCTGTACCAACTCTCCCTCTTCTTCCAACCAGACCCCCTCCCTTACCAAATCTCCATATCCCTCCCCCTTCTGTACCAACTCTCCCTCTTCTTCCAACCAGACCCCTCCCTTACCAAATCTCCATATCCCTCCCTTACCAACTCTCCCTCTTCTTCCAACCAGACCCCCTCCCCCCCCTCCCCCTTCCGTACCAACTCTCCCTCTTCTTCCAACCAAGCCCCCTCCCTTACCAAATCTCCATATCCCTCCCCCTTCCGTACCAACTCTCCCTCTTCATTCCAACCAAGCCCCCTCCCTTACCAAATCTCCATATCCCTCCCCCTTCTGTACCAACTATCCCTCTTCTTCCAACCAGACCCCCTCCCTTACCATATCTCCATATCCCTCCCCCTTCTGTACCAACTCTCCCTCTTCTTCCAACCAGACCCCCTCCCTTACCAAATCTCCATATCCCTCCCCCTTCCGTACCAACTCTCCCTCTTCTTCCCACCAGACCCCCTCCCTTACCAAATCTCCATATCCCTCCCCCTTCCTTACCAACTCTCCCTCTTCTTCCAACCAGACCCCCTCCCTTACCAAATCTCCATATCCCTCCCCCTTCCTTACCAACTCTCCCTCTTCTTCCAACCAGACCCCCTCCCTTACCAAATCTCCATATCCCTCCCCCTTCCGTACCAACTCTCCCTCTTCTTCCAACCAGACCCCCTCCCTTACCAAATCTCCATATCCCTCCCCCTTCCGTACCAACTCTCCCTCTTCTTCACCAACCCCCTCCCTCCCTCCTCCCTCCCCCTTCTGTACCAACTCTCCCTCTTCTTCCAACCAGACCCCTCCCTTACCAAATCTCCATATCCCTCCCTTCTGTACCAACTCTCCCTCTTCTTCCAACCAGACCCCCTCCCTTACCAAATCTCCATATCCCTCCCCCTTCCGTACCAACTCTCCCTCTTCTTCCCACCAGACCCCCTCCCTTACCAAATCTCCATATCCCTCCCCCTTCTGTACCAACTCTCCCTCTTCTTCCAACCAGACTCCCTCCCTTACCAAATCTCCATATCCCTCCCCCTTCTGTACCAACTCTCCCTCTTCTTCCAACCAGACACCCTCCCTTACCAAATCTCCATATCCCTCCCCCTTCCGTACCAACTCTCCCTCTTCTTCCAACCAGACTCCCTCCCTTACCAAATCTCCATATCCCTCCCCCTTCCGTACCAACTCTCCCTCTTCTTCCAACCAGACCCCCTCCCTTACCAAATCCCCATATCCCTCCCTTACCAAATCTCCATAACTTCCATGTTCCTACATTCCATACCAAATATCCCTCTTCTTTCAACCAGACCCCCTCCCTTACCAAATCTCCATATTCCTCCCCTTCCTTACCAAATCTCACTCTTTCCAACCAGACTCCCTCCTCCCTTACCAAATCTCCAAAATTTCCATAGCCCACCCCCCCTTCCGTACCAAATCTCCCTCTTCTTTCAACCAGACCCCCTCCCTTACCAAATCTCCATAACTTCCATATCCCTCCCTTCCTTACCAAAACTCCCTTTTCTTTCAACCAGACCCCCTCCCTTACCAAATCTCCATAACTTCCATATTCCTAATTTCCCTACCAAATCTCCCTCTTCTTCTAACCAGACCCCCTTCCCTTACCAAATCTCCATAATTTCCATAGCCCCCCTTCTGTACCAACTCTCCCTCTTCTTCCAACCAGACCCCTCCCTTACCAAATCTCCATAACTTCCATATCCCTCCCTTCTGTAGCAACACTCCCTTTTCTTTCAACCAGACCCCCTTCCTTACCAAATCTCCATAACTTCCAGATCCCTCCTCTTCCCTTCCCAAACCCCCTCTTCTTCTAACCAGACCCCCTCACTTTACCAAATCTCCTTATCTTCCATATTCCTCCTCTTCCATTCTCAAGCCCCCTCGTCTTCCAACTAGACCCCCACCATTCCAAAATCTCCTTACCTTCCACATCCCTCCCTTTCCAACCCCCCTTTTCTCTAAACAGACCTCCAGTCCCAATATCCTATCCCCCTCCCTTCCCAAGCCCCCTCTTTTTCCAACCAGACCCCCTCCATTTCCAAATCTCCTTAACTTCCACCCCACACACACAGCTTCCCACGCACTCCCCCTTCCCATTCTTCCAACCAGACCACCTCCATTCCCAAATTTTCTTACCTTCCATATCCCCCCCTCCCTTCCCAAGCCCCCTCTTCTTCCAACTAGACCCCCCTCTATTCCACAAGGGGTTGTGGGGAGGAAAATGGGGTAGAGAGAGTGTTAGAAAAGAGGAGGTCTGTGTGAGAATAGGGAAGAGAGAGTGTTAGAGAAGAGGAGGTCTGTGTGAGAATAGGGAAGAGAGTGTTAGAAAAGAGGAGGTCTGTGTGAGAATAGGGAAGAGAGAGTGTTAGAAAAGAGGAGGTCTGTGTGAGAATAGGGAAGAGAGTGTTAGAAAAGAGGAGGTCTGTGTGAGAATAGGGAAGAGAGAGTGTTAGAAAAGAGAAGGTCTGTGTGAGAATAGGGAAGAGAGTGTTAGAAAAGAGGAGGTCTGTGTGAGAATAGGGAAGAAAGTGTTAGAAAAGAGGAGGTCTGTGTGAGAATAGGGAAGAGAGTGTTAGAAAAGAGGAGGTCTGTGTGAGAATAGGGAAGAAAGTGTTAGAAAAGAGGAGGTCTGTGTGAGAATAGGGAAGAGAGAGTGTTAGAAAAGAAGAGGTCTGTGTGAGAATAGGGAAGAAAGTGTTAGAAAAGAGGAGGTCTGTGTGAGAATAGGGAAGAGAGAGTGTTAGAGAAGAGAAGGTTGGAGGGGAGGGAGAGTATAAGAATGGAGTAGATCTAGGGGAGAAGAATAGGGAAGAGAGAGTGTCAATGAAGAGATCTAGGGGAAAAGAAAAGAGAGTATTAGAAAAGAGGAGGTCTGTGTGAGAATAGGGAAGAGAGTGTTAGAAAAGAGGAGGTCTGTGTGAGAATAGGGAAGAGAGTGTTAGAAAAGAGGAGGTCTGTGTGAGAATAGGGAAGAGAGAGTGTTAGAAAAGAGGAGGTCTGTGTGAGAATAGGGAAGAGAGAGTGTTAGAGAAGAGGGGGTCTGTGTTAGAATAGGGAAGAGAGTGTTAGAGAAGAGGGGGTTGGAGGGGAGGGAGAGTATAAGAATGGAGTAGATCTAGGGGAGAAGAATAGGGAAGAGAGAGTGTCAATGAAGAGATCTAGGGGAAAAGAAAAGAGAGTATTAGAAAAGAGGATGTCTGAGGCATAAGCATGGGGGAGAGAGAATATTAGAAAAGAGGGGAAGTGGGGGAGGGGGGTATTAGAAAAGAGGGGGTCTGTGGGAGAGGTCCTCTCTCTTCTCCAATCCTCATCACTTCTCCATAGCATCTCTCCATGATCCATCCTAATCCTCCTATACGTCCTCAGTCAATGTCACAGTGTTGCTGTCCTTGGTGCTGAATTGCCAACACAGTTTCCCTACACTGACAGGACTACATAAAGCCGCACAGCTCGATAAATAAATCGCTGCTTTACGGGGAAGAGCTTTACAGAACCACTACTGATAAATACACTGGGGGGAGATTTACTAAACCTGGAGAGTGCAAAATCTGGTGCAGCTCTGCATAGAAACCAGTCAGCTTTCAGGTTTTATTGTCAAAACTTCATTGAACAAGCTGAAGATAGAAGCTGATTGGCTGCCATGCACAGCTGCACCAGATTCTGACCGGATTATGTTGTCGGAAAATCCGATCATGTGTGGGCTCTAGCGGGCTTTTTCCGTCGGAATTTCCGACGGAAAAAAATTTAAGAGCAGGATCTCAAATTTTCCAACAACAAAATCCGATCAGATGTTTTCCGATCATTTGTAGGTAATTCCGATGGACAAAGTGCATGCTCACATCAAATTACGAGACCAAAGCTATTGGCTACTAGCCTCTACGTAGTTCCGTCGTACGCAACGAACGTCACCACGTTCGGAACGATCGGATTTTCCGACAACTTTGTCCAACCGTGTGTATAGAACACCAGTTTCGGACAAAATCCGTCGGAAAAAAAATGTTGTGGTCGGAATTTCTGACCGTGTGTACGGGGGCTTAGGAACACCCTCCTAGGGAACATTTAACCCCTTGATCTCCCCCTAGTGTTAACCCCTTCCATGCCAGTGACATTTATACAGTAATCAGTGGCTATTTTTAGCTCTGATCGCTGTACAAATATCACTGGTCCCCAAAAAAAAGTGTCTGATCTGTCCACCGAAGTCCCGCTAAAAATCGCAGATCGCCGCCATTACTAGTATAAAAAAAAAAATGATAATAAAAATGCCATAATTATATCCCCTATTTTGTAGACACTATAACTTATACGCAAACCAATCAATATACACTTATTGCGATTGTTTTACCAGAAATATGTAGAAGAATACATATTGGCCTAAACTGATGAAGAAATTCGTTTATTTTTTGGGGGATATTTATTATAGCAAAAAGTAAAAAATATTTATTTTTTTCTTCAAAATTGTTGCTCTTTTTTTGTTCATAGCGCAAAAAATAAAAACCGCAGACGTAGTCAGATACCAACAAAAGAAATCTCTATTTTTGTGAAAAAGGGACATCAATTTTGTTTCTGTAGAACGTCACACGACCGCGCAATTGTCAGTTAAAACGACGCAGTGCCGTATTGCAAAAAATGGCCCGGTCATTAAGGGGGTAAATCCTTCGGGCTGAAGTGGTTAAAATTGTATATGATGAAAATTAAAGTGGAATTCCAATCAGCCCACCACCACAAAGAGTAATAAAACAGACACAGGTTTTTTCACTTTTGATCATCCAAAAAAAATAAATAAAAAAAAAGCAAACATACACCAGCAATGTCGGATATGATAAAAAGGGGAACCCAACCTCAAAAAGTAATGCAAAAAACACAGACAGGGGTTTTCACCATCCAAGGGAATAAAAAAAAGACAGCCGCAATGCTTTTGTATTGTATACCAATTCCCTTTGCATGTCCCATGTGTGCCCATAGAGAATAAGGGGCGACCTGTATGTTTACCAGTTGGTGAAAACGTCATTCGATTTTATGAATAATTCCCTTTTCCTGTCAGATCCCAGACATTTCGATTTTTAATCATTGCAACTGACATGGGAATTTATAGATAGGCAACTCCTATCCTAATATTGATTAGTGGTTCCAAATTAGTAATAACTACTGCAGTAGGGAACAGACACAATAGATACGCTCCGCGTCTTTCCAAATAACCGTTCTGCTTTATTATGACGCAAGTGAAGGTTTTTATACACATGATTACGTAGGTATCATATTAATATTACAATGGTATGTTTATGGTAACACGGGGCGTAACATAGGCAGGCTAATTCTAATCAGGACTCGAAAGAATGCTAACATGTAATGAAAACATTATTAGTGCACAGTAAGGGGAGTGTGCAATACATATAAAATAGAATACAATTATATACAGAACTTACAAATTTTCTTTACACAACCATAGAAATGATACTTTTGTAGCCAACATTTCCCAGAAGTCTTTCCCCTCAGCATAAGTAACTGGCTTAGTGTTTTTCTCATTTGTATGCACACAGCTTGGAGGTTCTACCTGTCAGATTCCTAATCTAATGTACATACTTTTATGATTCACCAATCCGTGTTCAGCCAATACATAGAAGGTGACAACACTTTTAAGAACCTGCAGTTATGTGACTACAAAGTCACAGACTTTCCTCCCGGCTGCATGGATTGCCAACATCACCACACCGGTGACACCAAACCAGATTTCTCCTATACCAGTGTTTCTCAACATTTCTTTAGTCAAGGCACCCTTTGTGCACCATCCCGGGCCACACCAGTCTGAGGGCTCCTTCACACCAGGAGGCGACTCCTAGCATGTACTTTTTTTGCGTGTTTGCGCACGTCACGTTTTCCAATGGGCGCGAATGTACACACATTTGCTAGATACGTGGGGTGTCATTAAGAAATAATGGCACTCATTAAAAAATGATAAGGAGTGTTGAAACCAAGGATCCCATTTTTTATCCAATCTGAGAATGTCTTCACATAAAGCGTCAGTCTATCCTTTATACTGTACTATAGACTATAATCAAAACTTTTGTACCACAACTAGATATTCTTACCTAATTATTTGTATCATACAATGTTACATATGTAAAACGTTTTATTACTGTTAAAGTTTCAACATATTTTTGTACTCTTTTTGTACCATTTTTAGCACCCAATAAAAAAGTTTGTAAACAAAAAAGAAATAATGGCACTCATAAGCGACTGCAAAAGGCAGGACATTTTTGTGCGGTACAGGAAAACGTGTGATTTTGCATGTTACCTCATTGCACTTGGTGTGAACAAGCCCTAAAATGTAGTCTGTGAGGCCAAGTTCAGTGATCTTAGGGGTTGCAACTCCTCCAAGATCCCCCTTATAGCACAAATCCCTCATCCTAGCACCCCCCCACCCCCAATTCCTCCTAGCACCCCCCCCCCCCCCCCCAAATTCCTCCAAGCGCAAACCCCCTCAAATTCCCCTCCTAGCACAAAGCCCCACCAAATCCCCCCCTCCTAGCACTCCCCCCCAAATTTCTCCTAACACAAAGCCCCCACCAAATCCCCCCCCCCTCCTAGCACCCCCCCCCCAATTTCTCCTAGCACAGACCCCTCAAATACCCCTAAAATCCCCCCTCCTAGCAAAAACCCCCTCAAAATTCCCCCTCCTAGCACAAAGCCCCCACCAAATCCCCCCTCCTAGCACCCCCCTCAAACTTCTCCTAGTACAAACCCCTCAAATCCCCCCTCCTAGCACAAAGCCCCCACCAAATCCCCCCTCCTAGCACCCTCCCCCCAAATTTCTCCTAGCACAAAGCCCACCCCTAGCACCCCCCAGATTTCTCCTAGCACAAACCCCCTCAAATCCCCCACCAAATTCCCCCCTGCTAGCACACCCCCCCCCCCCCCCCAATTCCTCCTAGCACAACCCCCCAAATTCGTACTCCTACCACAAATCCCCCTCCCAGCACAAACCCCCGTTCAGAAATCCCCACTACTAGCACAAACCCTACTCCAATTCCCCCCCCCCCCCCACCCAATCCCTTCTCCCAGCACAATCCTCTCAAATCCCCTACCACCTCCAAGTGCCCCCTCCTAGCAGTGCTTGTTTTTCAAGCTGATGTGAAGTTACGGAGTAGGGTTTTTCAACTGTGGTACTGCAAAGAGTCCTCGGGGGTGCCACGGACACACATTCCAGTCTGAGCACTACTCTGTGTTAACTCCTGTGTAGTGTGTGGGCTATGTGCGTTAACTCCTGTGCAGTGCGACTCTGCGAGAAGAGAGAGAGAGCACAGCCCACACATCTCTCTCCTCCTCCCTGCAGCTATGTGTACTATTGCTGGCAAAGCAGAAAGCTGTAGTGCCGCCCGACATGTCCTTAACAACCAAGGACGTTATCGGTTGGTAGGATACTGGCAGATGGCCTGCACAGCTTTTCCAGCAATAGTTCACATAGCTGCAGGGAGCAGGAAAAAGCCGTGCGAGCTGTGCTCTCTCTCTCCCCTCGCAGAGTCGCATTGCACGGGAGCCAAAACACACAGTGCACACACTACACAGGAGTTACACAGAGTAGTGCTCAGACCAAGATGTGTCCACGGCACCCCTGAGGATTCTTTGCCGCACCCTAGGGTGCCATGGAACCCTGGTTGAAAAACCCTGCTCTATACCTTCCCATCAGCTTACAAAACAAGACTTTTCACTGCAAACCTGATTTCAGTTTTCAGCTGGTGTGTGACTTTTAAATAGAAAGTTTGTATGGGTTTATTATACCATGATTAAAAATAAAGATGCATCCTTTAAAAAAAAAAAAAAAAAAACTGTCACTTTACCTTTCTGTGTTACCTCTCAACGTCCAAATCATAGCCCTTGGGATTACCTGGTACTTCTGGGCTTGCTGTAAGCATGTGGCTTTCCCCCATCCTCCCAGAATGCAGCATTTAGGCCTGAACACAGTCATGTGAGGGGAAGGTCACAGCCTATCCTTTAAAGCTGAACTCTAAGTAAATATAAAAGATACACTTTTTTGCAGCTCTATAAACATTAACTGCTTGCCAACTGTCTCTGATAGGCACCAAGACATACCCATACGTTGTGTTGAACTTCCTGGTTTAAAGGCATGCATATGCATGCCCCCTGCCATTCTGTTGTTGAGCGCGGGAACGAGCCCTGCTTTGAAATATTAGAGTAAATATTGTAATTGCATGACCCTGTTAAACAGCGGCAGAAACATTGGGCCTTCGGCACTGGTGGTGGTGCCACAACACTGCAACTCCTCACAGATACTCTAGTTGAGTGCAAGAACGAGCCCTGCTGCAAAATATTACAGCAAAAATTATAATTATAGGCCCCTGTTAAACAGGGGCAGAAAAAATTGGGCCTTAGGCACTAGTGGTGGTGTCCTGAAACAACAATGTTCTTAGAAGCTATCAACATGAACATTGAGGAGGAATAGGATAGTCACTCAGCATAACAATATAGTCAACTCAGCATAGGCAGTCTTCAAGGGATCTCACATTCATAGAAATATTTATCGGTTACATCAGCATCAGGTGCTTGGTAGCTGGTGATCCAAGACCGATTCATTTTTATGAAAGTGAGCCGATCAACTAAATCTGTGGACAGGTGCACTCTGTGATTGATTACAAAGCCTCCAGCAGCACTAAATGTGCGTTCAGAAAGAACGCATGATGCAGGACAGGCCAGTAGCTCAATTGCATATTGTGCAAGCTCTGGCCAGTGATCCATCCTCAACACCCAGTAACCCAGTGGACTTTTGGTTGGAAAGGTCTCCAAGTCTGATCTTGCCCCTAGGTATTCCTGCACCATGTAAATCAGATGCTGGCGATGGTTGCTGGAACCGATCAGACCTTGGGGCTGCGGACTAAAGAATTGTCTGAACGCATCGGTCAGACAGCCACCTTCGCCGCTCCTTCTGTGACTGACCGAAGACTCAGCAACCCGTTGTCCAGGAGGACCAGGAAATTGTAACCTTCCAGGCTCTGGAAACGCATTGCACAAACCTTTCTGCAAGGCCTCCTAAAGATGTTTCATCCTCTGCTCCCTCTGCGAAGACTGGATAAATTCTGCAACCTTACCTTTGTAGCGTGGATCAAGAAGGGTTGCCAGCCAGTAATGATCCCTCTCCTTGATACCACAAATCTGAGGGTCCTTTCGCAGGCTTTGCAGGATCAGGGAGGCCATGCAGCAAAGGTTTGCTGAGGCATTTGATCCGGAGTCTTCTGGGTCACTAAGGATGACATGATCCACAGCTACCTCCTCCCAGCCACGTACAAGTCCATGGGTTTCTGGGAACTGAAAATGATCCCTTGAAGACTGCTGCTGATGCTGAGTGCTAGGCTCCACCTCCACGCTGACACAATCCTCATCCTCCTGCTCCTCCTCTTCCTGTGTGATCGGCAGGCCCGCAGGAATACTGTCTGGATAAAATCCTCCTCTTCCTCCCTCTGTTCTGCCTCAAGTTCCCTGTCCATTATTCCATGAAGCACGTGCTCCAACAGGAAGACAAGAGGGACAGTATCACTGATGCATGCACTATCACTGCTCACCATCCTCGTGGCTTCCTCAAATGTTGACAGGACAGTGCATGCATCCTTGATCAGTAGCCACTGGCATGGCGAAAAAAAAGCCAAGCTCCCCTGACCCTGTCCTGGTGCCATACTCACACAGGTACTCATTGATGGCCCTCTGCTGCATGTGCAGCCGCTGCAGCATTGCCAACGTTGAGTTCCAACTGATGGGCATGTCACAAATGAGGCGGTTCTTGGGCAGGTTGCATTCCTTTTGAAGGTCAGCCAGCCAAGCAGTGGCATTATATGACAGGCGGAAATGCCCACAGACTTTCCTGGCCTGCCTCAGAGGATCCTGTAAGCCCAGGTACCTGCACAAGAACCGCTGCACCACCAAATTAAGGACGTGAGTCAAACAGGGAACATGGGTCAAGTGTCCCTGTCGGAGGGCGGAGAGGGGGTTGGTGCCATTGTCGCAAACCACCATCCCCTGCAGAGCTGACAGAATCTCTGCCCCAGTGTGGCTCCTGTCCCCTAAGAAGACCAACTCAAGCACCGCATGGCATCTTAAGGGGAAATTTGCTGCTACAATCGGATGTTGGTGTAGCGATAGCAGATTGCCCGCAAGTACTTGGCACACCTAATTCTACACCTTCCCTCTTCGAAGGTGAAGGTTTCCGAGAGGACTGAAGGTATAGTGGGGTTGGAGATCCCAGCTGATGAGGAGCAAGGAGAGGTTCCGCCTTGTTCTTTGGTGTGGGTCTTTTAAGTACTGTTGCCAATGGACTGCATGGGAGGTCGACATATGTCTGGTTAAGCATGTGGTGCCCAAGCGGCTGCTGTTTTGGCCACGCTTGATAAGCTTCAGACATATGTTGCAAACAGCAACGGTGCGATCTGCTGCACACGTATCAAAAAAAGCCCACACCAAAGAACTTTTCAAAATACGTGGGGAGTCAGCAGCGCCCTGCACATGTGGAGCTCTGCGGTGTGATGTAGTAGGGTGGCTGCCCTTAAGCTGGCCCCTGGAGGGCATCCTGTCTCGTTGGAGATGTGCCTCCTCCTCCTCTCTTTCATCAGGCACCCACGTAGAGTCAGTGACCTCATCATCCCCTCCCTCCTCGTCACTGGAGCAAACCTGGCAGTATGCTGCAGCTGGGGGAACATAATTGACAGTTTCTTGTCCTTCTTGGGCACCCCGTCTCTCTGGGCCCACGTTACTGCCTTCCTCAACCTGGGTACCATCATTGGAGCCTTTAAAATGCTGCGCATGCTCCTGCAGCATGTACCTGACACTGTGGTTGAACAGTTCGGGGGACTCCTCCATGCATGATGGTGGGGGTAGGGAAGGACTGATGACATTGAGATGATGGAATAGGCCGCTTTGGCAGCTGCATTGGAAGGCAAACTACTCTGAGCCTGGGTGACAGAGGATGAGGAGAATGAGGACGGCTTAGTTATCCTCTCTACCAACTTTTCTGCATGTTGTGGATCAACACGGCCAGCTGCTGAAAAAAAGGACAAGCGTGCCCCACGGCCACATTCTGAGGATGCACCGCATCCACGACCAGCACTGTTGGCTGTAGACACAGAGCCTGCTTGCCCTCTTTTAGTGGCCTGTGAGCGTCTGCCTCTCCTTGGTGGCCTTCCAGACATGCTATAAAATTTTATTAGCAAAACACCTCCTGAAGTTTACTAGAAAAAGTACACCAGGAATGGGCTGCAGTCAGATATAGGCTTGGCTAGACTAGAATGCAGTGTGTATATATATATATATATATATATATATATATGTAGGAGACTGTATATATATTTAATGCACTGCAGATCACTGAATCACCTGCCTGCCTGAAAGTATATTTGAAAAAGTACACCAGCAATGGCCTGCAGTCAGATATAGGTTTGGCTAGACTAGAATGCAATGGATATATATGTAGGAGACTGTATATATATTTTATGCACTGCAGCTCACTGAATCCCCTGCCTGCCTGAAAGTATTTTAGTAACAGTACGCCAGGAACGGACTGCAGTCAGATCTAGCTAAATTGGATACAGTGGATAGATATATATATATATATATATATATATATATATATATATATATATATATATATATATATATATATATACACACATACATATGAGACTGAGACTGACAGTATATATGTATAAAAAATACAATGCATCTAACTGAATCACCTGCCTGCCTGAAGTATATTACAAAGAGTACACCAGGAATGGACTGCAGTGAGATATAGCTAAACTGGATACAGTGGATATAGATTATATATATATATATATATATATATATATATACACATATATATATATACACACACACACACACGAGTCTGACTGTATACAGTATATATATATATATATATATATATATTAAATACAATGCAGCTAACTGAATCACCTGCCTGCCTGAAGTATATTATAAAGAGTACACCAGGAACGGACTGCGGTGAGATATAGCTAAACTGGATACAGTATGTAGTGTTTTATTTTCTCGCGAAGGTATTGCGGGGCGTTTCCAATTTGTGGGTGAGGCAGAGGGTCTTGAATGCGACCCGCCTCCTTACATTTAGCCAATGTAGGTTCCTCAGGGAAGGGGAGATGGATTCCCAGGGTTTTTTTCCTGTTATCAGCCTTGCCGCTGTGTTTTGGATAAGTTGTAAGCGCGCAAGTTGATATTGGGGTAACCCTATGTAGAGGGAGTTTGCGTAGTCCAGTCGAGAATTGATGATCGTTCCAACTACCACTGCTTTGTCCTCTTTTGGAATGAAGGGGATGAGTCTGCGTAGCAGGCGGAGCAGATGGTGAGAACCACTGACCACTGCTCCTATTTGGGCATCCATTGACATTTCTGAGTCAAAATGACTCCGAGACTCTTAGCCTTGGTCCTTGGGGCGATGGTCTGTCCAAAGATGGTAGGAGGTGTCCAAGGGATCTTGGTTCGGGGGTTATGATTTGCATGTAGAATAAGAAGTCCTGTTTTTGATTCATTAAGTTTGAGGGAGCTGGCAGTCATCCAGTCGTCTATCATAGTGAGGCATTTTCCTAATTGCTGATGATGGTCTTTTTGTCCGGTGATACGAAAATATAATTGAGTGTCGTCGGCGTAAGAGTGGAAGCAGAGGTCTGATCTTCTGATGATTTTGAGGAGTGGGCGAAAGTATATATTGAAGAGGACTGGCGACAAGGGTGATCCTTGAGGGACTCCACAGGAGATTGCCCGGGTTTCAGAGGTGAAACCTCCTAGTTTCACTGTCTGAGAGCGATTTCCTAGGAAGGATGCAAACCATTGCAGATCTGAGCCAGTGACTCCTGCTACTTCTGTGAGGCGGATGAGTAGAGTAGTGTGGTCCACAGTATCAAACGATGCACTGAGGTCCAATAGTACCTGGAGACATGAATCTCCGTCATCCGCTGCTTCGAGGGCATAGTCCCATATCTTCAGGAGTGCGGTTTCTGTCCCATGGCCTGGGCGGAATCCTGATTGTAACGGGTCCAGGAGTGTGTGTGTGTGTGTTGTTCAAGCTTGTAATTGGTCTGCGATGGTTGGGGTCCAGTGGGTCGAGGTTGGGTTTCTTTAGCAGGGGTTTGATGATGCCTTGTTTGAGGGCGCCTGGAACAATCCCTTCTTTGAACGATTGATTTTGAGGTGCGTTATGGTGGGAGCCAGGATGTCGGAGCATTCTTTCAGGAGTTTTGTGGGGATGATGTCAATGGAGGATGTGCTGTCTCTGAGATTTTTGATGATGTTTTTAGTAGTATCCGTGTAATTGGGATCAGAGAAAACTTTGGTGGTTGTGGGATGTTTGTGTCGATATCGACTTTTTGCTCTGACTGCCTGCCGTCGGATGTCTTTTTCTGACCAATTGTTTTCCTGATGTTGTCGATTTTATTGATGAAAAAATCTGATAATTCATTGCAGAAATCTTGGGTTTCATTAGCGGGGGGCTCTACGCATGCCGGGTTCATCGACTGAGCGACTATTTTAAAAAGTTCCCGGGGGCGATTTAAGGCCGCTGAGATGGTATTTGAGAAATGGTCTTTTTTTTGCTTTGAAGATTGCCTTCTGATAATTCTGTGTGAGTCCTTTGTATTTTGTGTGATTTCCATTGGTGGGATTTATTCTCCATGCTCTTTCGGCTCTTCTGCGTTCTTGCTTGAGTAGCGTGAGCGAGCTATTGAACCATCCTGCTTGTTTTTCTTTTTGTTATGTATTTTTTTTTTAGAGTTCTTTTTTTGTGTTGGGTTGTTTTTTTTTGTTTGTTTGCGTTTTGGAGCCACTGAGTCTGCTGAGTTTTGTAGTAATGCATTGTTTAGGGAGTGTTTGAAGTGTTTGTTGTGAATGGGGAGTGAGGGGGGCTGCGTTTTGGTTTTTTTGGTTTTTGTTTTAAGCTTGTTTGTGTAGTGTTCACTGAGTCTTTTTGTATTGGGTGTAGTTTTTTGTTTAAGGTTTTGTAGGGGTGGTTCTTATAGATTGTAGTAATGTTTTGGGGTAGTTTAGTTATAGTTGTTTGTTAGGGGTTTAGGTTAGTAAGTTTTTTAAGGTTTAGTTTTGTGGTTGTGTAGGATTGTTTTTTGTTTAGTAGGTTTTTGGTTGTTTGGTGTTTTTTTTTGGTGTGGTGTTGAGTTTGTTGGTTTAGGTTGTTATTTTTATTTAGTTGTTATGTTGTTGTTGGTGTTTGTTTGTTTAATTGTAGTTGTAGGTTGGTTAGTTTTGTTGGCATTGTTAAGTTAGGTGTAGGTGTTTTAGTTTTTGTTAATGTTTGTTAGTGGTTTTTAGTAGGTAGTGTGTTAGCGGTGTTGTGTGTGTAGTTCGTTTTTAGGTTAATTGGTGTTTGTTTAGGGGTGGTTTGTTTTTGTTGTTGGTGTTTTAGATTGTTTTGTGGTTTGGAGGAGTTGTAGCGTTTTTTTTTTTAAGAGTTTAGGTTTGTTATAGTGTTGTAAGGTTTTTTTTATGTGGATTTGTGTAGAGTGTGTTTGCGTCCTGTTTTTTTTTTTATAGTTTAGAGGGTTAGATTGTTTTTTTTAAGTTAGTTGTTTTTGTTTTTGTTGTTGTTTAGGTAGTAGTGTATGTAGTGTTATTTTTTGTTTTTTAAGGTTTTTAGGTTTGTTGTAGGAGTGTGTGTGTAGGGGGTTTAGTGAAGTTTTTGTGGTGGGGTGTTTCGTGGTATGAGTTTTTGTGGGTTTAAATTTTTTTTTGGTTGTTTGTGGTTTTGGGATTTTAGTTTTTTTAAGAGTTTTATATAAGTGTTTTTTTTTGGAGTATTTAGTTAGTTTAGTAGTTTGGGTTTTGTTTTTGTTAGGTTGTTGTAGTTTATAGATAGGGTTCAGAGTTTTTTAGTTGCTTTAGGTAAGTTCAGAGTTGCTATTTTGTTTGATAAGATGGTTTTGAAGGAGTCGGAGTGCAGTTTTTCCTGCGATCTGGTCCAATGAGTTGTTGTTGCAGGTTTCTGTTTTTGGGGGGTGGTGTTGGTGAAGATTTTGAATTTGATGGCGTGGTGGTCCGTCCATGGTAGTGGTATGTTGTCTACTGTGTTGATGTCCAGATTTTCGTTGAAGATGAGGTCCAGAGTATGTCCTGACCCGTGTGTGGGGTCTTTATCAGTTGCTGGAGACCCAGTTCTTCCAGTTGGCTGATGCAGGCGGTCGCGATCGGGTCTTGGGTCGAGTTTGCCCAGAGGTTGAAGTCTCCAAGTACCAGCAGGTTTTTGGATTTCAGTTTGTGTATTGAGATAAACTCTGTGAGGGGTGTAAGCAGATTGGTCTTAGGTCCTGGTGTTCTGTAGCAAAGTAGAATGTGGGTGGTTTCATGGGGTGTTGATTGAAGATGTAGCTTCAGTGTCTCCATAAAAGGCACTGGGTTCTGTAAGATTGGTTTGGTGAGTGCCAAGTGCGATTTAAAAATCACTGCTAGGCCTCATCCTTTTTTTCCTATCCGATGTTCCGTTAGGATCCTGTAGTTCTCCGGCACCAATTCGGTGAGGATGGTGTTGCAGTCGGGTGTTAGCCAGCTTTCCGTAATGAAGAGGCAGTCTATATTGTTTTGGGTGATGAAGTCGTGTACTTCTAGTCTGTGTTTGGCTGCAGATCTGGTGTTGAACATGGCGCATGCTAATTGTTGTGGTTGGGTAGGTATCTTCCTGTTTTTGCAGGTTGATTGTAGGTCGGTCTTTAATAGATGTTCTTTTCGTAGAATTTTTTGAATGGGAGCTGGCAATGTTGCAGTGGTATTTCTTAGTCTGTGGAGGACTTCAGCTGAATATTTAAGGTAGCACATGGCCAGAGGATGAAGTTGATGGTCCGGGATGACTGAGCTGATGATCCGGATCCGGGTTTGTCTTGTTATCAGTCTAAGTATCAGACTTGCCGCCGCGTAGACTAAAGCCAGCAAGTTGATCGTGTGGTGCCCTATGTGTGAGGATGCTGATCCTGATCCGGGTTTGTACAGTTATAAGTCTAGGTATCAGACTTGCCGCCGCGTAGACTAAAGCCAGCAAGTTGATCGTGTGCCCTGTGTGTGAGGACTTGGTTTGGTTTAGTAGTAGTTTCCTGGCTGTTCTGGCTGCCTCTGCTTGTCGCAAGGAATCCTGGACCAGAAGAATGCTGCAGGTGACAGCTGCGGTGTGTTGCTTAATTGAAGCGAGTAGTTCCTGTAGGGAATATATATATATATATATATATATATATATATATATATATATATATATATATACACACACACACACACACACACACACACACACAAGCCTGGATGTGTATATACATATACATATATACACATACATACATATATACATACACATATACATATATACATATATATACATATATATATATATATATATATATATATATATATATATATATATATATATATATATATAGGAAGGCCAGCATGGTGGCCTGCAATTATGGGAGGAGCCCGGAGGGTATAAATACCAGACCTCTCCACGAGGCTGGTGTCGGTTCTAGCGCGCCGTATTACACGTCACCAGGCCGACAAGCAACTCAGTACACGTTCCTGAGTTGTCCGACGCTCCTCGTTCCAGATTACGGATTCGATTCCCGATCGCACCCCCAGTTCGTTCCGCTTCAGCGTCGCAGGTAGGATTTATGCTTTTCGTCGCTACGTCGAAACCCCTGTTTTTCCACTGAGTCATTTCAACTACCATGCTATTGTTTGTTTGTTTTCTACCCCACAATTCACCCCACTTCCACTGGTTGTTACGCCCGCTACCCAGTGCAAGCATCCCCTCACTCACACGTCCACCACAACACCCCCCCCCTGCCCCCCCCCCCCCAAAAAAAAAAAAAAAAAAAACACACACACACCCACCAGAGCATGTCACTGCACTCCCCACGCACTTCTTGCAACCACCGCAAGTTCGTGTAAATGGGCCCCCACACCTTGCAAACCTCAGCAAGACAGTCCACTCCTTGCCTTCCACGGCAACCCAGCCAATGTGAGGCACAGCCGCCCCCCGCACATCTTGCTTCACCGCAGGTTTGTGTCACGGCTCCCACATCCACCTCCTACATACCTCTGCAATCGTTGCAGCTCGATCTCCATTGGCCTCGCTGCCACAACTTCCCCAGTAGCAAACTTCAGCTACTCACGCCTTTCTCTATCCCTTTTCACCTTTCCCTTAGGTCAGTAAGTCGTCCCTTGGTCTCCTATACAACAGGATCGGACCACCCCCTTTCTCTTTCCAGGTAATTTCGAGGGCTTGCATCTCTTCACCAGGGGGTCAACTACGGCCCCGAATCAGCTCTTGCAACCCATCTCTCACAAATAATTTCATGTCACCCCACCATAGGCACCAGGTCTCCCAGGCTTGACCCCAACAGAGACTCTATCACTAGGGCAGCAAGCAGGTGCGTAGGTTGTCGTTGTTTCAGTTTTCCATTCTCTTCACACACCTTTTCACTACATATCCCTGTCACACATACTTATTCGGCTCAGCACCAGGCGTTAGTAACTGTCACATACTTCTATGCATGTCACACTATTTTCGAAGCACAAGCCTTCACTACGCAGACAAGGTCACCTAATCTCATGACTTGCTGGCAGTGCAAGTATTAGCTGACCGAACCTACGTCATATTGCTACAGATCGAAACATTCCTACTTAGCAAACCAATCAGTAGCCACTCCCCCCAGTGCCGCCCTGGGGGGGGCTCTGGTTAACCAGTCCGTGCCGAGCACAGACGGACACCCGAGCATCGGTTACCTGGCCAGTCACCTCCTGGCTTACCTCGGTTGTCACGCATTCTTTGAGTTCCACAGGCCAATGAAACAAACTCACCCAGCGCTCACGCGCATCCCCGATTCTCACCATACCGTCGAACGGTATCCTGCTTCGTTCACACATCTCCCCTTCCCATCCACGCAGAACACCATAGTTTTGATAAAAATTTCCAGGCGTTAGTAACTGTCACATACTTCTATGCATATCACTCTATTTTTCGAAGCACAAGCCTTCACTACGCAGACAAGGTCACCTAATCTCATGACTTGCTGGCAGTGCAAGTATTAGCTGACCGAACCCACGTCAAATTACTACAGATCGAAACATTCCTACTTAGCAAACCAATCAGTAGCCACTCCCCCCAGTGCCGCCCTGGGGGGGCTCTGGTTAACCAGTCCGTGCCGAGCACAGACGGACACCCGAGCATCAGCCACCCGGCCAGTCACCTCCTGGCTTACCTCGGGTGTCACGCATCCTCCGAGTTTACATATAGGCCCATGGAACATCCCACTCAGCGCACGCACGCAAACCGTTTGTCCCCAATGCCCGTCACACAGGCATCCCGCCCTGCCCCCCCTCCCCCTTCATATTTCCGCAATCCACAAACACAGATACATCCTCTCCTGCCCTTCAAAACTTAAAACTCAAAAAAAAAAAAAAAAAAAGTAAACGAGAGAAACATGCATCCCCCCCCCCCTCTTTTATTCTAGCAGACGCCATGTCTCTGGCCGGCAGCGACAATCTCAACCCCGCCCCATCACCTCCCGAAGCGGGCCCGGCAGACAACTTCGCACAAGCCTTCAGAGCTTGGACCATCCCCAGACTCTCAGCCGAGCTGAGGCGCAGGAACATCCCCTACCCCATCACGGCCAGGAAAGCTGAACTGTTCAGGCTACTGTTCCCAAGCCCATCCCCACCAAACCCACCAGACACGCAGGCATCACTACAATCAATTGCCTCGGCAGTGTCCCAGCTACACACGCTGGTCTCCTCCCTATCAACTACCATCTCTGACGTCCAGGCCAGAGTGGGGACCTTGGAGCTCCAGCAAGTTACCCCCACTCCACCAGCTGTCGCCCCCGCCACCCCCACATCATGCATTACAACAATCCGGACCCGATCCGACCATGTCCGCTATCCCTCACTGGTCTCAACTAACCCCAGTCTGAGTCACCACCTTCACGGCGCCACCAGTCTCATAAACCTCTCATTGTCACACAACACGCTGAAAGCCTACCAAGCTGCTTGGAGGACGTACCTACAGTTTCTGGACACATGCCACGGGGGTCACCAGGGGACCTCCACCATATCCTAGCCTTCATTTCCCACTGCTACACTCGGCTGGCGTTATCACACAATACCATCAAACTTTATCTAGCCGGTATCCAGCACTTCATTTCCTTACAAGACCCTTCTAAACCATCTTTGTTCGCTTCCCACGCAGTCAAGGCAATCCTGCGCGGCATCCTCAAAAAACAGCCGCAGGTCAATGCCAAACGCCTCCCAGTAACCGGTGCCATTTTCCGGGATTTATCGATCATGCTCTCGCATTCCCCTTTTGGCCTTTTTCCCAGCCTGGTCATCCAGGCTGCCATGTACCTGGCCTTCTACGGCTTCTTACGGCCCAGCGAGTTTTCAGTTACTGGCCCTAGCTGCAAGACGATACGCAGGCGGCACCTCGTACGCCATCAGACCTTTTTCATCCTGCACCTCGAGGCATCCAAAACGCAGCAGACTGGCCCAGGCATCGACATCAAACTGTTCGAAACTCTCAACGCCTGGTGCCCCGTGGCAGTTCTAGATCAGCTACTAGCACACCTACCTGATCCCTCACCTGACAGCCCGTTGCTACCATTTCCGGTCAGACCCCTTAGTAGCAATCAATTCGTCACGCACGTCAGGATTCTCCTCCGCAACTTAGGTCTTGACCCAGCGAAATTCTCAGGTCACTCCTTTCGCATCGGAGCAGCCTCCGCGGCCTCCCGCAATGGAGTCCCCGATCACGTGATCAGGAGGATGGGACGATGGAAGTCCACCTGTTTTGCCCGTTACATTCCCGATCCCCAGACCGAAATGTCCCGGGCCTTCAGTAACCTTGCCTTGTAGCATTTGCCGCTACCAAACAAATAAACCATTACCTCCCTAAAAACAAGTCTTTTGCGCCCTTTTCTTAACTACTCTCCTAGCAGAAAGGGCCTCACGGCCCAGCTCACCAGGGCTTACCTTACGGTAGACCAGGGCACACTTCAGGTCTAGTTTGTTGTCTGTCTTGTGGCGTGTTTATGTTTTGCTCCTTCACATCGTTATGGACCGAGGGCTCCGACCATAAATAGGAAGGCCAGCATGGTGGCCTGCAATTATGGGAGGAGCCCGGAGGGTATAAATACCAGACCTCTCCACGAGGCTGGTGTCGGTTCTAGCGCGCCGTACCCGCCCACCCATTCCCTTTCTCAGAACACTCTGATATGGTTCTCTACAGAAACAGCCATTACTTCTCAGGTAAGCGCCCTTTTCTTAACTACTCTCCTAGCAGAAAGGGCCTCACGGCCCAGCTCACCAGGGCTTACCTTACGGTAGACCAGGGCACACTTCAGGTCTAGTTTGTTGTCTGTCTTGTGGCGTGTTTATGTTTTGCTCCTTCACATCGTTATGGACCGAGGGCTCCGACCATATATATATATATATATATATAAATACACTGCAGCTAACTGAATCGCCTGCCTGCTCAATCTAAATTAAATGACACTCTCGGTCAACGCCAGCAACACACTACACAGGGCCGACGTGCAGGCGGCCTTATATATTGTGGGGCGTGGACTTAACCCCCTGAGCCATAATTGACCAAAGGCTGCCTTTGGCCAATTATGGCTCTTTTTGCTGACGGCGCGGTTATTGGCCAAAGCATGCGGGTCATAGTGCATGCTTGGCCAATCATCAGACGGCAATGCACTGCGCTCCCGCAGTGCATTATGGGCCGTTAAGCGATGCGATAATTTGGCGCGAACGTCCCATAATGTTTGTTTTTCGACGAAGGGGCGAACTCATGTTTGACCCAAAAAGGAAGCTCATCCCTAATCCTTATGGGACGGGTTTCTTTGACGGGTGGTTTCAGCTATCTGTCGAACGTTCTTTAAAATATTGCTTAGTGCATATTTTATTTCTGTTCATGTTATACCAAGTCTGATCTTGCTCACAATACAACAAAGCAAGTAAAAAAAGTGATAATTATAGTAATTCTCTCCAGTCAGCCATGTATGGAAATACACTGAACAGGGTAATGCACACAGACACAGAAGGGTATAATTACAACATTAGTTCTCATTTGGCCTGTCATCAAAAGATGTTACTGTTCAACGCACAATAAGACAGACTGCGAGCTGGAGGAGGGAGTGACAACACGACTGGAATTCTGTAGGAAGGCATCAGATTCGAGAATAGGCCTCGTATAATACACCAGATCTATTGTGCGGCTGCCGCACCTCCTGAAAATTTTACGCATATAAACAGCGCTTGTCTGACATCAGAACCTAGGTGAGCGATCTCTATACAATCTCCATTTGATTTGCCAACAATTGTGTAGCACAAGGGCCTACTTGACCGAACACAAAAATTGTATAGATGGTTGATATAAAAGGAAAGTACACAATCACATAGTAACTTGTGTAGCCAGTTTTGGGACACTTGGGCAGAGACCTGAGTTTTTCCGCACGTCTCCACAAGGGTGTTCTTACACTTGAACGCAGTATTTGGATAAACTAAGTGCGAAAACTTGGAAAATTGGGCGGGAGAGCTTATTACAGATAAATAAAATGGCGGCACAATCCCCAAAAAGTCAATTTTTAAAGAACATAGGTCATCCCTGAGTTTCTCATAAGGGGAGACACGGGAATATAGGGGATTTTGAACGTACCACATACAATAGTAGACAAAATTATCATATATTTAAAAACAATATTTATTGATCCATAGGTAAAATGTAAAAGTACACTCTAAAAACATGTATACAATGCTACCATGTTTGCCATACAGTTAACAGAACCAAAGATGATGGGGTCAACTTGTTTCGCCCAGATTGGACTTCTTCAGTATATTAACTATGGGGGGGGGGGCTTGTGCATGGATAACCCGGAGAATGACATGGAGGATAGATGAACCATGCCATTCTCAGAGTTATTCATGCACAACCCCCCCCCCCCTCCGCTCCCCCCCCTACCCCCTCCCTTTTTTTTTTCTTTCCTGCTTGCGGGTGCTAATTTTTTGATATTATATATATATTCGTTTTTCTATGCTATTGTTGTTGTCCATATGTAAAAACACTTTTGAGGTACATTGTGTAATAATGATGTGCTGTTTAATATACTGTGTGGACTTCAAGTGGATCCTGAAGAAGCCCAATCTGGGCAAAACATGTTGATGCAATCACCGCCTTTCGTTCTGTTGGCTGTATGACAAACTTGGTAGCATTGTATACATGTTTTTACAGTGTACTTTTACATTTTACCTATGGATCACCATTTTGTCTACTATTGTGTGTGGTACGTTTAAAATTCCCTATATTCCTGTGTGCCCCCTTGTGGGAAACTCGAGGATACCTTATGTTCTTTAACAAGTGCAAAAACCTTTAAGAGGCGTTCGGGTTTAGGAGGGTCCTAGTCCAACGCTAATCGATGGGAGTGCCAGCTGGGAACAGAGCGCATCTCGGCTCTAGAAGCAAATATGTAGCAGATAAAAAGTGTCACATAAGCCGCCCTCCCTTTTTTTTGTGTCTTTCCTGCTTGTGGGTGCTCATTTTTGGATATTCTTGTGTATATATATATTTCTTGTTTTTTTCTGCTATGTTTGTTGACCATATGTAATGAACACTTTTGGAGGTACACTGTGGAATAACGATGTGTGGTTTAATATACTGTGTGAACTTCAAGTGGATCCTGAAGAAGCCCAATCTGGGCGAAACATGTCGTGCTGGCTGGGAACAGAGTGCATCTCGGCTCTAGACATAAATATGTAGCAACGCCCCAACCCCCACACTCACCTGCTGTGATTGTACACAGCTGGAGTTTGTCAGCAGATCCTGGTATTGTTGACAAACAACACATGGCTCTGTACAGAGGGAACAATCTCAATGTTTCTTCTCTCTGCAAAGTAGGGAGAAAAAAACTAAGATCTTTAGTAAAAAAAAAAAAAATAATATAATAATATATATATATATATATATATATATATATATATATATATATAACATATATACACACACACAATACACAAATTAACACTTATTAGGCACACATTTAACCCCTTGATTACCTGAGATGTTAACCCCTTCCCAGACAGTGTTATTAGTACCGTGACAGTGTATAGTATTATCGCTGATCACCGTATTAGTATCACTGGTGATGTCAGTGTCAGTCCCCCCCCCCCCCCCTAGCACCAGTTAGTGTCAGATTTCCTGCCGCACTATAGCAGTCCCATTATAAGTGGCTGATATACCGCCATTATTAGTATATGAAAAAAAAAATTATTCTGGAATATATTCCATAGTTTGTAGACGCTATAACTTTCACCCAACCCAATCAATATACACTGATTGGGATTTTGTTTTACCCAAGACGTATAGCAGAATACATTTTGGCCAAAATTTATGAAGAAATTTGTTTTTGTTTTTTTGGATAGGTTTTGTAGCAGAAAGTAAAATGTTTTTTTAAATCCAAATTTTTGTTCTTTTTTCGTTTATATAATACAAAAAAACAAACAAAAAACAGTGATGATCAAATACCACCAAAAGGAAGCTCTATTTGTGTAAAAAAAATTATATCAATTTCATGACTGCGCAATTGTCATTTAAGAACTTCCTGCCCGGCCAATAGCAAAATGACGGCCGGGCAGGGGCTCTCCCATTCTGACTGGATGTCATATGACGTCCTTCAGAACAAGCCGCTCGTGCGTGCCCCTAGGGGCATGGCGCACGGCGATCGATGGTGTGGTGTGTTGCTCCGACACACCGCTTCTCCAATCACGGTAAAGAACCTATGACATACTGTAGGCTCTTTACCATCTGATTGGCTGTGTCCAGTGCAGCCCCATCAGTGATGCCCACCTGTAATGCCGATCAGTGCCCATTAGTGATGCCAATCAGTGCCCAGTGATGCCAATCAGTGCCTCCTCATCAGTGTTGCCTATCATTGCCCATCAGTGAAAATCATTGCTGCCTATCAGTGCCCATAAAGGCTGCCCATCAGTACCATGCACCAGTGCCGCCTATCAGTGCCCATCAGTGCTGTAAATTAGTGCCTCCTCATTGGTGCTGCCTCATCAGTACCTATCAGTGAAGGAGTAAACTTACTTTTTTACAACATTTTTTTACAGAAACAAATAGAAAAACTTTTTTTTTTTTTTTTTTGGTCTTTTTTCATTTGTTTAGCAAAAAATAAAGAAACCCAGTGCTGATTAAATACCACCAAAAGAAAGCTTTATCTGTCTTTTTTGTTTAGGTAGTGTTGCATGACCACGCAATTATCGATATTAAGCTGAACATTGGCCTGGGCAGGAAGGGGGTGAAAGTGCCCCGTATTGAAGTGGTTAAAGTAGCACAGTGCTAAATAGCAAAAAATGGCCTGGTCATGAAGGGGGTAAAACCCTTCTAGAGCTGAGGTGGTTACCATTTGATTTTGGAGTGACTGGACTTTATTCAACGAAAAACGACATACTACACTGTTGGAATTTTGAGCGAGAATTTTTGTTAATCCTGCCCATGTATTGTCTGCTGTATGGTCTTGGCCACCGTGCTGCAGCTCTGTTTCAGGGTCTTGGAAATCTTCTTATAGCCTAGGCCAGTGATGGTGAACCTTGGCACCCCAGATGTTTTGGAACTACATTTCCCATGGTGCTCATGCACTCTGCAGTGTAGTGGAGCATCGTGGGAAATGTAGTTCCAAAACATCTGGGGTGCCAAGGTTCGCCATCACTGGCCTAGGCCATCTTTATGTAGAGCAACAATTTTTTTTTTCAGAGTTCTTTGCCATGAGGTGCCATGTTGAACTTCCAGTGACCAGTATGAGAGAGTGAGAGCGATAACACCAAATTTAACACACCTGCTCCCCATTCACACCTGAGACCTTGTAACACTAACGAGTCACATGACACCGGGGAGGGAAAATGACTAATTGGGCCCAATTAGTAAATTTTCACTTAGGGGTGTACTCACTTTTGTTGCCAGCGGTTTAGATTATTGGCTAATTTAGATTATTATTTTTAATGGCTGTGTGTTGAGTTATTTTGAGGGGACAGCAAATTTACACTGTTATACAAGCTGTACACTCACTACTTTACATTGTAGACAAGTGTCATTTCTTCAGTGTTGTCACATGAAAAGATAGAAGAAAATATTTACAAAAATGTGAGGGGTGTACTCACTTTTGTGAGATACTGTGTATATTAATATTATAATATATAATAAAAAGGTCGGGCACTTCTTTACCAGCGTTTCAGCAGCCTATCCAAATAAATGGGCTGCTGTACCCACGATGTGCGCCCGCAAATGTGTACACACGTGTGAACCTAGGCTTGCCGTAATCTTCCCTTTCCTGACGTCAATCCATTCATGTGTGCTGCCATGTTGACACTAAAAAAAACTGCATCAAATACTTAGCCTGGGTTCACACACAGACATCGCATGCGAGTTGCACCCGCATTTCTGTGCCGATCACATGTGATGTCTGTGCAATGCGAGTTCAGCCATATAGTTTGTATGGCTGAACTCATATTGGATTCGCACAAAAAAAGGTGCAGGAACCTTTTTTTTTTGTCCTGCACTGGAATCGGATCGCATGGGTGTTCAGATCTGATTCCTGTCCAAATTCACAGTTCATTTTTATTGCTGCCTATCTCTCTCTCTCTGAGGTTTTCCTTCCTGGAAGTTGTCACCAGAAAAGTTGTCACCAGAGGGGGAATCTCCTTAACAGTGCCACAGAGAGCACCACCAAAACTGACAGAGGTTTCAACCCTTCACCGCTCTATTAAGAAAACAGAACCAAGGGGAACCACCATGAGCAGATATTTGTCCCATCTGATTGGTTGACTACGCACAGAGGACGATAGGCAGGGAGGTGGCGGTATACAAAGACATGGCGACCAGAAGAAGTATGGGCAGCCTTCTTTTAGCAGATATGTTGTACCTCAGGGGTGCCACCATTATGAAAGGTTGGCATGTTGCACCTCAGCTGACGGGGTCACTATAAGTCAGGGGGCCAACATTATGAAAGGTTGGCATGTTGTACCTCCGCTGATGGGGTCACTGTAAATCAAGGGGGCCACCATTATGAAAGGTTGGCATTTTGTACCTCAGCTGACAGGGTCACTTTAAAATCAGGGGTGCCACAATTATGAAAGGTTGGCATGTTGTACCTCAGCTGACGGGATCTCTATAAGTCAGGGGTCACCATTATGAAAGGTTGGCATGTTGTACCTCAGCTGACGGGATCACTATAAGTCAGGGGTCACTATTATGAAAGGTTGGCATGTTGCCCCTCAGCTGACGGGGTCACTTTAAGTCAGGGGACCACCATTATGAAAGGTTGGCATGTTGTACCTCAGCTGACGGGGTCACTTTAAGTCAGGGACCACCATTATGAAAGGTTGGCATGTTGTACCTCAGCCGAAGGGGTCACTATAAGTCTGGGGGCCACAATTATGAAAGGTTGGCATGTTGCACCTCAGCTGACGGGGTCACTTTAAGTCAGGGGACCACCATTATGAAAGGTTGGCATGTTGTACCTCAGCCGAAGGGGTCACTATAAGTCAGGGGTCACTATTATGAAAGGTTGGCATGTTGCACCTCAGCTGACGGGGTCACTTTAAGTCAGGGGACCACCATTATGAAAGGTTGGCATGTTGTACCTCAGCTGATGGGGTCACTTTAAGTCAGGGGCCACCATTATGAAAGGTTGGCATGTTGTACCTCAGCCGAAGGGGTCACTATAAGTCTGGGGGCCACAATTATGAAAGGTTGGCATGTTGCACCTCAGCTGACGGGGTCACTTTAAGTCAGGGGACCACCATTATGAAAGGTTGGCATGTTGTACCTCAGCTGACGGGGTCACTTTAAGTCAGGGGCCACCATTATGAAAGGTTGGCATGTTGTACCTCAGCCGAAGGGGTCACTATAAGTCTGGGGGCCACAACTATGAAAGGTTGGAATGTTGCACCTCAGCTGACGGGGTCACTATAAGTCAGGGGACCACCATTATGAAAGTTTGACAATGGCAGCCCCCTTGGTAGCCATTGTTTACCAAGTAGCAGATTCCCCTCATTTTCAGAACCTATTAATTCATACTTTCTATAGGTAAGGTCACTTTAAAATGCAGTCAATAAGCTGAAGAACCACAAGCACCAGCCTGTCCAGTCACACAGTCAGAGGACGGTAAATGATGAACCTGACAACGTTGGACTGAAATGAGCCATTATAAAAAGCCAAAGGCCTATAAATCCAGCTACTATTTACCTCCACTCGTTCCCATAGAAACCCGAGAAACGGGTCGCCTAATCTGACGAAACACCTGCGTCTCATAATACCGTCCAGGCACTAGAGCACGAACTCGCGGATGTAATCCGCCTCCGGAAGCGGCGGCCATCTTCTCGAGGCCGGCCGACTTGGGAAGAGAGGAAAGCTGGCTTCGGAAACATGGCCGCGTCACCGTAGGGAAAGAGCAGGAAAACGAAAGACAGGTTTTACGATAGCTGACCCTTAGAGGAAGAGACGTGTATAGTGCGCGTCTAAGTGGCAGGGGGAATGATGGAGGTGTATGAAGGGATGGATAGAGTGCTGGAGCACCTGCAGGAGGTGGAGAGGAAGGCTGAGGACGTGTTGGGGGACAGAAGGCAGGTGAGTGGAAGGAACACGTGACATTGTTTACATAACATTGTCTGTGACAGGCAAACACATGACACCTGTAATTTCTCCACTGCAAGAATGGTTTACATATGGAAAGATGCTTTATATGTTTTTGTTACCCTAAATATCAAAATATATAAATATGCAGGTGTGTGTGTATGTGTATATATATATATATATATATATATATATATATATATATATATATATATATATATAATGTGTGTTATTTATAAATTGATAGCATTGGACCCCTATATCATTTCACTAATCTGATTTCCCCACCGTAGTCCCATTGGGGACAGCCTTGGACAGGCTGTAATGTGTTTATTGTGCTGGGCAGTGCTGCAGCTTTGTAGTTAGCATTGCTACCTTGCACCCCCAGGTCCTGGCTTCAGTTCCCGGTAGATCTCACCCTGCCTGCATGCAGTTTGTGTAGGATTCCTTCAGGTTCTGCGATTTGATTGCACAACCCTAAAGCAGGTTGACATGTTAAAGTGTACTCCCAGCCACATCCTTTTTTTGTTTTTAAAGGAGTATCACAGGGACAGGAAACATGGGGAATGTGTACATCGGGGGACATAGAGAGCCTACTCTGACCTTCGGCCTTCTCTTCAGTCTTGCACAGTTGTACCGGCTCCTCTCCTGGACTCAAAGGGCTTCCTCTGATTTCAGTGCACACTGCGAGCTTGTCACATTGTGCATCAGAAGCTGCAGCAAGTCGGGTAGAGCCTGTCTCATTTCCTGGTTGGAGGATGCCCAGTAAGGATGAAGTCCGGCGTGTTCGCACAGCCCACGTGCAGAGCCTGCCAGTAATTCAAGACTGCGCTGCACTAATCACAGGCAGTGAGACATTGTGCAGAGATCAGGAAATGTCTCACTGCCTGTGATTAGCGCAGCGACCCAACTTCCTGGCGTCGCACGTGGGCAGTGCGAACACGCCGGAGCTCATCCTTAATGCCCAGCATCATAACGCAGTGGTTCTCAACTCATGTCCTCAGGGCCCACTAACAGGCCAGGTTTTATGCATTACCTTGGGGGAGATGCAGACTAGAATACTGCAATCACTGAGCAGCAAATTATATCACCTGTGATGTATTTCAGTTATCTTGCAAACCTGGCCTGTTAGTGGGTCCTGAGGAGAGGGGTTGAGAACCACTGAGCTAGCGCTTTTCTCCCTTGTCTGAGTGTCCCTGGCCTGCCCCTTTCATTCATTGGATTTCAGTTTTTATGTGTTACCCATACCAAATACAGCCTGCTCAGAAACACCCACTTCGCCAGGCTGGCATATGCCACCTAAAGGATTTTGATATTTGCATAACTCCTTCCAAAAGCCAGCCTACTAGTTGCATCAGGGCTGAGGACTCTTGAGAGGAGTACAGAGGCCTGGTGCTGTGATGATTTCAGGAAGCTGTGTACAACCCACCAGCCATGATCTGCCTGCATTGCATAGAGAAGCACAGAAACCCAATGATACCACTACTGGGTCACAAATAAGGTCTGCAATGAAAACAAAGGTTTTATTTAACATTTCATTAGGATGTTTTTGAGAGGAAAGGAGGGACCATGGAAAGTTAAAAATGCTAGCTTTAACCTTTCTGCACTCCAGGGCAGACACTGATGTGAATAGATCTATGGACTCTGCAGGGCACTACAGAATATGTCAGCACTATATACAGTATGGAAAAGAATAACACAGGGAAAACAAGAAAAAACGTATACTTCATATATACAGCATGTTATGGGCACTAAACACAAGGCTGTAGTGCTGTACAGAATGTAAAGCGTTAGAATCAGAGCTCTTACTGTCCCAGCAATGATGGTACTTGTAGTTCTGTAGTAGATATACAGCCACGTGTTTGCCATGTTTCACATTAGCAGCATTGGATATTGTTTACCATCAATGATACCAACATCTCTATTGATGAATGACATCTCATCTTTCTAGATCATAGACCTGGACATGAAGAGAAACCAGAACAGAGAGGCTTTGAGGGCTCTGAGCAAAGACACCGATAAATCAGGTAACACCTAACCACCTTTATCCAGAATATTTTTACTGAAAACGTCTGTTCTTTAGACCAAAAAAAAAGGATCTTCCACTGTAAAAAAACTGCAAGAATCATTGAAATCTCACAGCAAATTTATACCTGCTTCTGTTCTGTAGATACGAGGACGGGCCGTCCCGGCGCTGCAATAGAGGACGGGCCGTCCCGGCGCTGCAATAGAGGACGGGCCGTCCCGGCGCTGCAATAGAGGACGGGCCGTCCCGGCGCTGCAATAGAGGACGGGCCGTCCCGGCGCTGCAATAGAGGACGGGCCGTCCCGGCGCTGCAATAGAGGACGGCCCGGCGCTGCAATAGAGGA
>CM053037.1:16873925-16906425 GCA_028564925.1 Lithobates sylvaticus | reverse complement strand
TTTATTGAGAGATCTGGGTTCAAAGAGACAGATTTACATTTTAAAAGAAAAAATAAATACTTTTCTTTTTACCTTTTAAATAATAAAATCAAACGTCGCTCCGGTCCTCCAAGGGCATAGAGACGAGTGGCAGCCATCTTGGCCTCACGTGTCTCCCTGCCCAGCTAACAGCCGCATTGTTCGAGCTTTACTGATGAGTCAGAGAATCGGCCATAGTAAAAAAATAAATAAAAATACCGGGGTTATGGCAGCTAGCTGCTGCCATAACCCCGGTAATTAAAGGAGTTATAAAGTCTCATGTTTTTTCACCCTAATGCGTTCAACTCATCAGCATTTGCCAATCATTAAAAATGAAAGTATCCCGTTTGGGTGGAATGACATTTTCATGCTCTAGGTCAGAGTTTTTTTTTTTTTATAAATTATTATTTTTTTTTTTTTATTATCACCTGCAGGGAAGCCTGAGCTGAAAGGATTCAACCTGACTGCACTGGACCCAAGCGAATTGAAGGCAATTAAGAAAGTGCTTGATGAATAACAGATGGAATGCCAATAAGAGAGACAGTTAACATTTCTGTAATACTAGGCTGTATATGGATATAGAGTTTTTATAAGATTTTTGGCAATGGTTTATTTATATGTTCTATAATAAAATAAGCAATTATTTTTCATTGCTCAGACTACAGTAAGTGAAAGTTTTTCTATTGGCTACTATGGTGAAGTAATTGGTGCAAAAATAATTATTATTTGAGGGTGGTTACGGAATTTCCTCTATCTATTGCACCTATGTATTAACTTGTCTATTCCCCTAGTTAGCTAGGCTATTAAAACTCTGATCACATGTTACTGTTGATATCACAATAATACAAGTTAAGCTATGAGACCAAGCACACAGCTTAATAAAAACAAAGTCTTTTTTATTTCCCAAGAAAATAGGAAAACTCTAACATAAAATACTAAAGGAAAGATATTACAAACATATACCAATAGAACACATAATACAAGGATATCAAAAGATACTTATCACAATGCTTTCCTCAAAGCTTTGCATCATCGGGCTGGGCTCAGATGGCAAAGAGATAGCCATGCGGCTCAGAGCCACCAGGCTTGAACCAACAGTGAAAAGGGTAAAGACAGAGGTAGCTTTCTCACTTGTTCAGTCTTTTATACTTCAATCATACGCCATCCAATCCCAACCCCATTGCCATCCCATCTAGACCTCAATCAGTATTTATGGGGCAGTCCTATTAAATTACTGACCGTCCTGCTGTATTGGCCTCTAGGGGCAGCATTGTCCATGCATCATGTCTCTGTATCCTAGGTCAATCTTCAATGCCTTTGATCTTCTGTAGCAGAATATTCATCAATCATCTTGTCAGCTATGGTCCCTTTCAAGTTTGCGTTATAGCGACAGACGGTCCGGAGCCAAGAGCTGAGAAACGACATTTGAGACCACCCACAGGAAAGCATATGCTTGGTTGTATCAACCAGAAATAAATTCACCTTTACCGTTTAAAGCCATGGAACTGCAAGTATCAGCATGGCTGATCTTTGGGGAATAGGAAAAATATGACATTAGACCATGTTGCCTTCCAACATATGGTTACCGTGCATTCCTCCTCCTTCTCCTAAATGCTCCTCCCACTGTGCCATAACATCTTTGCGTAATAAGTTTAAGTGCAGTTATTAACAGCAGCCAATAAGCACTGGGTTTTCTGCATGTGAGAAAAACAAAGTACTCCTAGGTCCATGAGACAATAGCAATCTTGCTGCAAGCAGAAACTAGCAGGATTGCTATTAGAAAAAAGAAAGCACTCGTCTGCTGTTATGGCAGTGAGGCTTTCTGCCAGGGAAGATGTAGAAGTGTTTTGGCCAACAACGGAGGGACACCGTCGAAGCAGAAACCATTCTATTTAGCAATCCTTTTTCTGCCACTCTGCATACAGGTATGACTACACATATTGTAATTAAAAGATATAAACTTTATTTACATTCCCTGTACAGAGGAAGATCTTCAGTTATCTAGGATTTCTTAGTGTGCGTGGCTTTCAGCATCTGTCTGAGGTTTGTCTTCCTGTCATTGACGCAGCCTGAAAAGAAAAAAGGCGGCCGTGTTTATTCCCATTGTGATTAACCCTTTCATGACTAAGCCTATTTTTGACATTTGTTTCTTGCCATTTAAAATCCTTTTTTTTTTTTGCTAGAAAATTACTTTTTATTTTTACCCCAAACACTATATATCTATAATCTAGAGAAAAAAATGGCGATCGTTGCAATATTTTATGTCACACTGTATTTGCGCAGCTGTCTTTCAAATGCAATTTTGTAGGAAAAAAAAAAAGACACTTTCATGAATTGAAAAAAAAAAAAAAAAACGAAACAGTAAAATTAGCCCAATTTTTTTGTATAATGTGAAAGATGATGTTAGGCCAAGTAAATAGATACCCCAACATGTCATGCTTTGAAATTGCGCACACTGGTGAAATGGCGACAAACTACGGTATCTAAAAATCTCCACAGGCGGCGCTTTAAAAAAAATTAAAAATAAAGGTTACCAGAGGGGGTCTAGTGCTAGAATTATTTCTCTCGCTCTGACGATCGCGGCGATACCTCACATGTGTGATTTGAACACCGTTTACACATGCAGGCACGACTTACGTGTACGTTTTCTTTGCTGCGCGAAGAAATGTGATCACTTTCATTGCTGTCACAAGGATTGTAAACATCCCTTGTGATAGTAATAGGTGGTGACAGTTAATTTTTAATTTTTATTTTTTTAAACGGCGCCATTGGCAGCCGAGTAAACCGCAAGTGACGTCGCTTCCGTGTTTACAGTAGGAAGACTGGAACAAAGCAGTTTACGGCTTTGTTACAGTCTTACTGTAGCCGGCAGAAGTGCCGGATCGTGTCTCTGGTCTCTTGGTGGGGCGGGAGGCCCAGGAAGAGCGGCGGAAAGAGGAGGGACGTCCCCTCTCGCTACTCAGGGGTAACAGCCGAGCGGCTTTTAGCCGCATCGGTTGTTATGCCTGAAGAGCCAACCGCCAGCTCTAAAAAAACGGTAATGGGATGATGCATGCAGCTACATACATCATCTCAGTATAAACCCTTAAAGCCGAGGCCACATATGTGCGTATGGTCGGCGGGAAGAGTATAAGTTCACCTTTGGGAACACATTACATATTCCACCCGATTTTAGGGTGGAACTGGTAACATGGTCCCAATGCTGCAGCCGCTGCCTGATTCTCTCTCCCCCACCCCCATGATAGCAGTTCGGGGAGAAGTTCCCTGTACTAGCTGTCAGTTTTTGAAAGCAGCGCAACCGTGCGGGGCTCCGCCCACACAGCCACGTCATTCATACACAGCTCTGGGTATGAATGAACTATAAGTGAACTACAACTCCTTCGCGACTGTAGTTTGGCTTGTAGTTTTGAATGAACTGCAGAGCGCCGTGATAGTTCATCGTTTTTTCCTGTCAGATTGTTTTTGCTTGGTACACAGTGAGCTTGGTACTTGGTGATCTACAGATACACTGACGGGTCTGCAGGAGACCAATGCTTTACAGCAGGGGTAGGCAACCTGGGGCCCTCCAGCTGTTGTGGAACTACATTTCCCATGAGGCATTGCAAGGCTGGCAGTTAATTTAGTTCCAGAAGCATGATGGGACTTGTAGTTCTGCAACAGCTGGAGGGCCCCAGGTTGCCAACTTTTCCTTTAAATCTCTGGCTATAGAGCTTTTTCTCTCCCTTTTTTACCCAAGTGTGTGTTTGCCACAAAGTTTCCATTGCTGAGGACATCTTGTTGTCCATCGTCACGAGACACAGGACCATCGTTCCACATGAGATCGAATCCTCCGACTCTTTTCTCCTTCCCGGTTAATCTGGGTGAACACAGAGCAGAGTTCATTACAAGCTTGGTATTTAAAAAAAAAATTTAAATGGATGTCCATCTATCATAAGCCGTATCGGCTTGGGCTGACAGCAGTAAAAACCTGAGAGGGACAGGGGTTTTAAGACTCCCCTACTCTATTATAACATTTATCCTTATGTACACTTTACCACAAGTATGCCAAACTCAAAAAAGACAGACAAATAAAAGTATAAATTCATCCAAAGCTTTGATATATTAAATTTTTCAAGGGTATTTGGAGAGTGTTAGAACCCCTGTTGGAGTTTTCTGTTCTCCAGGACTCCATTAAAATTACTAATTGTTTATAGTCTATCAAATGCCATGTGCAGACACATCACGTGCCTTCCATGTCTACCACATGCTCTCAGCCCATCCCCCTGACAACGTCATCTGTGACGAAACATGTAGGGCGGGGGCATATGAAAATGACGTCATCACTCACGCAGAGTGGATAGACTGCCAGAATTGTACTGCTTGCCCCCATAGGAATGCTACCAAATGAAATATGCTCAGATGTTTAACTTTTAGAAGTGTGCACTTTTTTTTTTTTTTTAATTGTTCATATGGTACAACGCTATGGGATCGCTCTGCATCTTCTTTCTTTAAGAGTTTTTTTTTTTTTTTTTTTTGGCTGTATACCCTGACTTTTGGTCCATGGAGAAAACCTGTTACTAGAGATCCCCCAAAACATTTCAGGAAAAAATGGTGTTATCTGCATTTGGCCGATAAGAGAAAAAGGTGCCAAAAATGGCACTCAAAACGCATGCGATTTTACTGCAAATTCATGGCGATTTTGCCACCATTTTTACCGTAAATTCCTGGCAATTTTGCCCTGATTTTACTGTGCTTATGGGGTGTTTTTCATAGGTCATGTGACTCAAAAACTGCATCAAAAACTTAACATGGGTGTGTTAATTCTGCGTTTTCAAAGCACTTGAACTGGGAAGTGCGTTTTTTTTTGTTTTTTTAACTTGCCAAAAATGCACCAAGCTGGATTTTTAACACCACAATGGAAGCCCAATGGACCAGTATGCAGACATAGATAGAATGTAAAGGGATACCTATTTCTTGAGCTTTTCTTGCTCTAAAAAGGTGCCAATAATGGCCGACGGTAAATTCATATTAATTTAAATTGATGATATTGATTAAAAACTCGAAAATAATAAAATTATATATAATTTTTTTTTTTTTTTTTTTTTAAACTGTCATTTTCGGCCAAGTGCATCCTGAATTTTCGGTTTCGATACCAACATTTCCATTCGGCACCTCCACATGTTACCACTGGAGATCTCACCCCCTCATGTGCTGAGCAACCAATCAGATCTGGTAAGAAGCTGCAGTGTGGTCCTGTCTCTGGGTGTATTTCTATATTGCACGCTGCTGTTTATGGTTTGGAGGACTTAAACAACAAGTTTTTTCCCATTTTTGTGGACTTTATATGGACACTGGATGATGACCAATAGGTCACAATTGATTAGTAATGATCATGTGTGTTTTTCTTCTGATTTAACCACTTCCCGCCCTTCCTATAACAGAATGAAGGCCCGGCGGTGGTTGCGTTATCCTGCCTGGATGTCATATGAAGTCCAGCAGGATAAGTCGGGGGCGTGCAACGCAGCGATCGGTAGTGTGTTTTGTCACTCTGACACACTGCAACTCCGATCGTGGTAAAGAGCCTATGACGTAGGCTCTTTACCACGTGATCAGCTCTGACCAATCACAACTGATCATAGCGTGTAACCAGGAAGTGCCAGTAAACGGCTTTCCTCTGGTTGCGCTGACAGGGAGAGCTGATCGGCGGCTCTCCTGTCAGGGGGGGGGGGGGTCTGCGCTAATAATCAGCACAGCCCCCATCAGAGGTGCCCACCACAGCTGCAAATCAATGCCCACACCAATGTGCCAATCAGTGCCCAGAAAAATGCCAGTCAGTGCCCTACACAGATGCCCATTAGTACCTCATCAGTGCTGCCTGTCAGTGGTACCCATTAATTCTACATATTAGTGCCACCTTATCAGTGGCAACTCCATCAGTGCCCGTCAGTGAAGGAGAAAACTACATTTTATAACAGAAACGAAGAAAAACGTTTTTTTTTTCAAAAAATTTCAGTCTTTTCTAGTTTGTTTAGCAAAAAATAAAAAGCCCAGTGGTGATCAAATACCACCAAAAGAAAGCTCTATTTGTGGGAAAAAAATTATAAAAATGTCATTTGGGTACAGTGTAGCATGGCCGCGCAATTTTCATTCAAAGTGCGACAGCGCTGAAAGCTGAAAATTGTCCTGGGCAGGAAGAGGGGGAAAAGTACCCTGTATTGAAGTGGTTAAAGAACTATAGCAAGGGAGGGTTATAACCCGTCAGATTTTTTTTCGCCATCCCATTTTCCCATTGTGAAGATTTACCTTCACTTCCTGTCCCATAGCCAAAACAGGAAGTAAGAGAAAATCCCTGCAAAGGGAATTGCTTGGGGGCCCCCAGGTCACCAAAACTAGTGTTCCCATTGGAAGATTTCCCCTCTTTACTGGGGACAACCCATTTTGGGATTTTCTTTTATTTTCACTTTCAATGACAATGGTAAACAGGACAAATAGGGTGAATCTACCCAACGTGAGCTCAGACAGCAATAAAAAACATATGTTCTGATTCCTCTCCACTCTATCCAAAACTAAAATAAAACGTTTTGCCTTTAGTTATACTTTTTCATAATTTCATATATGTGCAAAATTATGTAATATGTTATAGGGCTGCACTGTTTTTTTTTTTTTTTTTATATATATAATTATAGTCTATTAAATGCCATGTCTGGACTCCTCACCTGCCTTCCATGTCTACCACATGCAGGGTGTCTTCCAAGAGGTGACACTTGAGCTCGTAGTCCTCTTGGCTGCTGGGGGTCAGGGAAGGGGAGGCATTGACTTCCAGGAGCCACCTACAAATAAAAAACGGCAATTGTCTGAGATTCAAAGCCTAAAGAGAACCTCCGCTCAAATGTTAACACCTTTAAGTAATACACACTAGACGGGCTAAAATAATCACCTTTCCTGGGAAACCAATCCTGACTCTCTTCAGTAATAGATGCATTCATGAAGGCCTAGGCATTAAAGATCATGTGATCTCTACTGAAAGGGTGCCTCAGCCAATCTAAACTCTGATCATTGCCTTAAGTAGAGATCACATGACAAGAGCCTAACAAAACGTACTAACATATCCCCTTTCATGCACTTTTATCATAGTTTTATCTGTGACATATCTGCTGAGCTAACTTTTTTTCTGTTTCAATATGTTTAAATACATTTTGTACAACCGTAACATGAGAGTTGAACATTCTTAGGTGAGCAAAGCAGTGTAGTAGGTCCACGACGCAGTGATCGTACTATACCAGGGGTTTCAAACTGGTGGCCCCCTCCAGCTGTTGCAAAACTACAAGTCCCATGAGGCATTGACAGTTACAAGCATGACACCCTCAGGCAGAGGCATGATGGGACTTGTAGTTACGTAACAGCTGGAGGGCCACCAGTTTGAGACCCCTGTACTATACAGGTAAGGCACAATCCGTAGATAACAGCGTAGTATGCAGGCGAAAACAGTAAAATATAGCTGATATAACAACATAACAATAGAGGTATACATCAGGCCCACTAGTGGGACTCAGACAATAAGTCTCAGCATCCACATATGCCACCGGCAAGCCAACGCAAGCATGGTAAATACATATAATGCAATGGTGATGGCCGGGATTGGCCTTTGGATGGACTCTACCCCTTTTCTTAGCCTGCAAAGTGCCTCTCTTTTCATTCCAATGTGAAAGGGGCACTCACAATAGGGTGGTGCGCTGGCAGGATGCTCAAAAAAGTAATTCTTTTAGGCGATGTAAACACCGCTCCTAAAGTGCCCCTGCCCATTGAAATCAATAGGCAGCGCCACCGAAGCAGCGTTTTGCCGGCGCTTTTAACCCTTTTTCGGCCATTAGCAGGGGTTAAAAGCACCCCGCTAGCGGCTAAAAAGCATTGCAAAAACGACAGTAAAGTTACCGCCGATGCGCTGTGTGAAAGTGTCCTTAGAGGGCTTAGGTTTCAATCAGACAAAAGGAGCCTAAAAGCAAGGCTTAATAATAAAAAAAAAAAATAGTGTGTGCTCACGGTTTAAGATCTTCATCAAGTAGGATATCATAGCCGTAGAGTTCAAAGCAGTGCTTGTCGTTGATGATGATCTTCTGGACGCTCTGCAGGCTTTTGATGAAGATGTTATCCATGTTTTGGAAGAGAGTCTCCACCGCTTCTGGACCATGTTTGGTGGTCAGGTAGTGGCGTAGCTGTTGGATCATCCATTTACACCCCTGTGGAAAACAGGCAATATATATTCCATAAAAAAAGAGCAATCCTGGCTGTTGAAAAACTATAAATCACAATGCCAACAAAGAATTGGGCCTGGTTCACACCTGTGCGTTTTTTTTAGTGCGTTTTCAATTTTGCAGAAACACGCTACAGTCCATTTAACATGGTTTCGAATGGGTCACGTTCACATCTTATTTTATGGAAAGGGACAGGGGCTTTTTCTGGTTTTTGGTTCCATAGACTTCAAAGGATCAAAAACGTGTATTGAAAAATGCGAAATGCACCTGAAATATGCAAACTGCAACCTGCATAGGTGTGAACCAGGCCTTAAAGTGAACTTGCGCTTTGCCTGTATGGCATAAAGCAGTAGGTTGGTTTAAAGCAGGGATATGCAATTAGCGGACCTCCAGCTGTTGCGGAACTACAAGTCCCATCATGCTTCTGCCTCTGGGTGTCATGCTTGTGGCTGTCAGTTTTGCTATGCCTCATGGGACTTGTAGTTCTGCAACAGCTGGAGGTCCGCTGATTGCATATCCCTGGTTTAAAGGCTAAATCCACCTATCTGACCATGTTTCATGTAATACTTATATTTAGGGTGGTTACATTCCGCACCCACCCACCTTACTTGAATTGTAGGGTCCTTTCTCCACTCAGCATCCTGTATTTCATTTCAATAGGTGCAGCTTTGTGGGCGGAGCCAACAGCTGCATCATCCATTCACAGATCCTTTCACATGAATCTGCGTCTAAAAGACCCATCTCCTACCATGGCAGAGGGACTCGTAGATCTCAATGGTATCATCGCACTCCCAGCCCCACACATCTGTAACTCCATATGGACCTTGGATTGAAGGAATAGTCTGCAGAAGTCTGAGCATTGCACCTGCAACGCATAGATTGCGGTTGCAATGCAAAAAAAATTAAAAATGCACATTTTTTTTCTTTTTTCAATATTGCTACATTTATTTATTTTATTTTTTTTACAAGAGTTGGAATATGCTTTTGACCTCACTCTTCCCCAGCATCACATATTCATCTACCTTCATTCACCTATCCTTCCATTCAGCCACCAGGAGCAAATAGACGATGCCTTGTCACCTCCAACTATGACCCAGAGGACTTTTTTCACCTCCACGTTACCTGGCTAGGCCAATCACCGATGCCTGATATACAATAGTAAAAAGGGAGTGAGTCGCATGTCCCCCCCCCCCCCAAACCTGGGAATACTGAGCCCGGTGACTGGATTGAAGTATAGGTATGTGCTGCTGAGAGTGGAGGAACAGAGGAGAAGCTGTTGCTTTGCCCATCATGCCTGGGTAGGGTACAAGGTACGTTATTTTGCTATTTCCAGGTGAACGGGGATTTCTCAGCAGCTGTTTGCATAGCACTGATACAAAAAGTCCCTTGAATTCTCCTCTTACCTTCTCTGGGTCATAGTCCGGTGCTGTTTTCTGCACAGCCACATTGGTCAAATGTATATCTGTATTGCCAAGTTAAAGAAAACCTCCAGAAAACTTTAAACCAGCCACCCATATGATATCCTTATTTGTATTCACATGTTTGTGGTTAGAAGCAGTACCCACAACAATATTTAAAGTGTTACTAAACCCGGGACCCTGCATTCACTATATCTGGTCTCCCCAGGAGCCTGCATTCACTATATCTGGTCTCCCCAGGAGCCTGCATTCACTATATCTGGTCTCCCCAGGAGCCTGCATTCACTATATCTGGTCTCCCCAGGAGCCTGCATTCACTATATCTGGTCTCCCCGGGACCCTGCATTCACTATATCTGGTCTCCCCGGGAGCCTGCATTTACTATATCTGGTCTCCCCAGGAGCCTGCATTCACTATATCTGGTCTCCCCGGGAGCCTGCATTTACTATATCTGGTCTCCCCAGGAGCCTGCGTTCACTATATCTGGTCTCCCCAGGACCTGCATTCACTATATCTGGTCTCCCCAGGACCCTGCATTCACTATATCTGGTCTCCCCAGGACCCTGCATTCACTATATCTGGTCTCCCCCAGGAGCCTGCATTCACTATATCTGGTCTCCCCGGGAGCCTGCATTTACTATATCTGGTCTCCCCAGGAGCCTGCATTCACTATATCTGGTCCCCCCAGGAGCCTGCATTCACTATATCTGGTCTCCCCAGGAGCCTGCATTCACTATATCTGGTCTCCCCAGGAGCCTGCATTCACTATATCTGGTCTCCCCAGGAGCCTGCATTCACTATATCTGGTCTCCCCAGGACCCTGCATTCACTATATCTGGTCTCCCCAGGACCCTGCATTCACTATATCTGGTCTCCCCAGGACCCTGCATTCACTATATCTGGTCTCCCCGGGAGCCTGCATTCACTATATCTGGTCTCCCCAGGACCCTGCATTCACTATATCTGGTCTCCCCGGGAGCCTGCATTCACTATATCTGGTCTCCCCAGGAGCCTGCATTCACTATATCTGGTCTCCCCAGGAGCCTGCATTCACTATATCTGGTCTCCCCAGGAGCCTGCATTCACTATATCTGATCCCCCCAGGAGCCTGCATTCACTATATCTGATCCCCCCCCGGGAGCCTGCATTCACTATATCTGGTCTCCCCGGGAGCCTGCATTTACTATATCTGGTCTCCCCAGGAGCCTGCATTTACTATATCTGGTCTCCCCAGGAGCCTGCATTCACTATATCTGGTCTCCCCAGGAGCCTGCATCCACTATATCTGGTCTCCCCAGGACCCTGCATTCACTATATCTGGTCTCCCCAGGACCCTGCATTCACTATATCTGGTCTCCCCAGGAGCCTGCATTCACTATATCTGGTCTCCCCGGGAGCCTGCATTTACTATATCTGGTCCCCCCAGGAGCCTGCATTCACTATATCTGGTCTCCCCAGGAGCCTGCATTCACTATATCTGGTCTCCCCAGGACCCTGCATTCACTATATCTGGTCTCCCCAGGAGCCTGCATTCACTATATCTGGTCTCCCCAGGACCCTGCATTCACTATATCTGGTCTCCCCCAGGACCCTGCATTCACTATATCTGGTCTCCCCGGGAGCCTGCATTCACTATATCTGGTCTCCCCAGGACCCTGCATTCACTATATCTGGTCTCCCCGGGAGCCTGCATTCACTATATCTGGTCTCCCCAGGAGCCTGCATTCACTATATCTGGTCTCCCCAGGAGCCTGCATTCACTATATCTGGTCTCCCCGGGAGCCTGCATTCACTATATCTGGTCTCCCAGGAGCCTGCATTCACTAGATCTGGTCTCCCCAGGAGCCTGCATTCACTATATCTGGTCTCCCCGGGAGCCTGCGTTCACTATATCTGGTCTCCCCAGGACCCTGCATTCACTATATCTGGTCTCCCCAGGAGCCTGCATTCACTATATCTGGTCTCCCCAGGACCCTGCATTCACTATATCTGGTCTCCCCAGGACCCTGCATTCACTATATCTGGTCTCCCCAGGACCCTGCATTCACTATATCTGGTCTCCCCGGGAGCCTGCATTCACTATATCTGGTCTCCCCAGGAGCCTGCATTCACTATATCTGGTCTCCCCAGGAGCCTGCATTCACTATATCTGGTCTCCCCAGGAGCCTGCATTCACTATATCTGGTCTCCCAGGGAGCCTGCATTTACTATATCTGGTCTCCCAGGAGCCTGCATTCACTATATCTGGTCTCCCCAGGAGCCTGCGTTCACTATATCTGGTCTCCCCGGGAGCCTGTGTTCACTATATCTGGTCTCCCCAGGACCCTGCATTCACTATATCTGGTCTCCCCAGGACCCTGCATTCACTATATCTGGTCTCCCCAGGACCCTGCATTCACTATATCTGGTCTCCCCGGGAGCCTGCATTCACTATATCTGGTCTCCCCGGGAGCCTGCATTCACTATATCTGGTCTCCTCAGGAGCCTGCATTCACTATATCTGGTCTCCCCGGGAGCCTGCATTCACTATATCTGGTCTCCCCAGGAGCCTGCATTCACTATATCTGGTCTCCCCGGGAGCCTGCATTCACTATATCTGGTCTCCCCAGGAGCCTGCATTCACTATATCTGGTCTCCCCGGGAGCCTGCATTCACTATATCTGGTCTCCTCAGGACCCTGCATTCACTATATCTGGTCTCCCCAGGACCCTGCATTCACTATATCTGGTCTCCCCCAGTACACAGAACATGGAAATGCAATCGTTTTAGTAAATATAAACTGCCAAATACCTTTTCTCATCAGCAGTATATAGCAGTCTTGTGACTTCTATCAGTGTCTGGTTAAAGCATGTAGGAGGAGTTTTCATTCTCCTCTGACTGTCCTATAAGGCGGCACGACCCCTGACCCTCTGTCTGGACAGTGCCGATTGGCCCTGTACTGATCAAATGCACTCTCCCAAAAAATAAAAACTAGCAATACACACCAAACTGAGCATATGCAGAGTGCCTTCAAGGCTCTGTGCTATCAGCAGATGGATTAGGGAAAGTAGAAGGGCAGGATCAGAGAAGACAGGATTAAACATGTGGCCCTGGACTTCATCCAGACTGGTCCACTTTAATTGAATAAAATTCTGCCCCCCACCAAAAGGCCCATGAGATAGGTACATGTATATCATGAGAGGGTGAGAGGGAGAGTGAGAGAGAGAGAGAGAGAATTGGGAGTGGGAAAGAGAGAGGTGGGAGTGAGAGAGAGGGAGGGAGAGAGTGGGAGAGAGAGAGAGGGGTGAGTGGGAGAGAGAGGGAGGTGAGAGAGAGACAGAGGGGGGGGGGGGGGCTGAGAGACAGTCTGTCCTCTTCCTCCGGCCCGTGCCACACTGTTCTTGGAGCAGAGGTGGAGGTGGAGGAATCAAGGTTCTGGGAGCGACAGGGTTGGTTCGCCTGCTCCTGTTCGCCTCTTCGGTGGTCAGGGAGGGGGGTGGAGCTCTTCTTCCCTCCCGGGCTGTCACATCCAACTGCCCTCCTCGCTGGCCACCTTCCCCAAATCCCCGCCGCTGTTTGCTGCCACGCTCCCGCTGTTGCTGAACTCTGCATAAAAACTGGCCCACTGAGCCATCGGCCCACCGGGAAAATCCCAGTAGACCCGATGGCCAGTACATTTCTGGGTTTACCATAGACAAAGCACAGGTTTACTTTAAAGTAACTCACTACATTTAAAAATATTCTCTGTGGTTCCTTCTGCCCACCATATATTGTCACAGGACACCACAGCAGGGGAACAGGCATCTGACACACCCAGGAAGCGTGTGGGATGCAAAAAGTTCTTTGACAGCAGTAGAGAGCGAAGATCCAACCTTGTGCTTTTACAGGAACTGGCAGAGCAGGTTTTAACGCTAAACTCCAGGAAAACAGCTATATATACATAAAATAAACAAATATATGTCAGCTGAGTTATCTGCCAAAAGGATTAGAATTTCTGTCCATCCAGTCCTGAGCTAGGAGACCAGATTTTACTCTGCAGCAGTTTAGTAATACTTACAGGTCTTGTCCCTCCCCCAACAGCCTATGATTGGTCGAGTAAAAAGAGACGCAGCTGACTGATTAGCTCATCTCTGTCGCTCTGCTCTTTCCTCCTATCAGCATACCTGTAGTATAGCTTTAGAGGAGACAATATACATATATATATATATATATATATAAATAAACACTGCTTTCCACACTTTTTGCATGTTTTTAATATCCTTATTTGTGAGTTAAATAGATTTATTTTTTTAACCTTTGCCAAGATACCTTGATTTGGATAAAACATCCCTTTTTTTTAAAGTTGGATTTCAGGTTATATTTTTCCAGCAGTATTCTGGCGAACGCTTGTGTGTGTGAGTCATTCTGCAGCGAGCAGCCGGTTTCACCGCATGTTTCACGAACACGCCAGGGAGCTGCCAGCTGCCCGCTTGGCTCAGACACAACCGACAGCAAATAACCAAATAGCCGGAAACGTGTGATACCGCTCACGTTGTTTTCTTCTAATGATCAATACCTTCGTAGAAAACGGATCTCATCAGGGATCTGATATAAAGCAGGTTTCGATTCCCCCCCCCCCCCCCCCATCTGTTCCAGAGCCTAAACTATCAACACGCAGCGCTCTCAGATCGCAGATCGCTTGCTGTTCCTGGATTTAAAGGGCAAGTATGGTGGATTTGTAGTGAGTGCATCTTTTGAGATAATATAGTAATATTTACCTTAAGCCCTGGTTCACCCTGATGCGGTGCGGGTTTCGCAGCAATTCCTGTGAATTTCCCGCACCGCATCACAAATCACACTCCGTCCATGCAAACTGCTACACGTGTCAATGTTAACTTAAAGTGGAATTCCACCCAAAAAAAAAAAAAAATCATTAATGTGCATGAAAAAAATAAAAAAACATTTGGAGAATTTTTTTTCTTTTACTCACCTCTTTAATGCCTGTTGCTAGGGGGTCCCTCGTAATCTGCCTCCTTCGGCGCCTGGGCTCCCTCTTGTCAATCATCTGGGACACGTCACAGGTCCCGGATGATTGCGCGGCCAGTCACGGCGCGCCCACAGTTAAAATGCCGGAGCCGCCGAGCGGAGGGGGAGACGAGCGGGGGGCTTCCATCCCCCATATCGCTGGACCCTGTGACAGGTAAGTGTCCGATTATTAAAAGTCAGCAGCTGTAGTATTTGTAGCCGCTGACTTTAAATTTTTCTTTTTTTTTTAGTGGGAACTCCGCTTTAAAGTGACACTAAAGGTTCATTTATTTTTTTTCTTTTAAATAACAAACATATCATACTTACCTCCACTGTGCAGCTCGTTTTGCATAGAGTGGCCCTGAACCTCCTCTTGGAGGGGACAGGAAGTGAAGGGGAATCTCTGCAATGGTGAAAAAAAAACAAAAAAACTGACAAGGTGGAAGGAGAGTTTACACTTCTAGAAAGGATACACTGGTCATCGATGCTGCTTAGAGTGAAGCGGGTGTTTGAAAACCGTGCAAAGCCATCCCGGTACAGCCAAGCTCTCAGAGGAATGTACTGCAATCACACAAACACGATTAAAAAGTCAAACAGTAATATGCTGAGTGGTAAAAAACAAAAAATAAATAAAAATACTCTCTCTCTCTTTATATATATATATATATATATATATATATATATATATATATATACACACATACATATACACACACACACAGACACACACACATATACACACACAGGGGTGAAGGATAGCAGGCCAGACATGAGCAGTGGATAATGGACTACAGATTGGACATGCATAGAAGATAATGAAGTGACTTTATTGGTGCTGTGGCCATAGTCTAACCAACAGGACAAGTGAATATCCATAAGGGCTTCTATACACTTGCTTTAAAACAAGGCTTCGGACAGGCTTTGTTAAAACTCTCTGAACGCCAGCATGGGCGTCCGCAGGTAGGGGCAAGGGGGGTCAAGTGCCCCCCCCTGGAATCAGGGTTCAGATCTTAAATTCAGCACAGTTGCATCGCTATCAAGGTGCAGGCAGCCTGCACCCGGGTGCCACTCACCAGTGGGGTGACACCGACAAGGTGCTGTCAAGCCCCCCATTAGTGTAGTGTGACTTTGGCTCTCTTCCCTGCTCAGTCCAGCAGGAGAACTCGGCAGCGCTGTGACAGGAGAAAGGCGAGCTGCGGGCTGTCAGAGGTTTCCCCTTTCTCCTGTCAGGGAGAAGAGACGGCGGCTCTCACCAGTTCCCCGCCTAGCTTCCTGCCTGCTCCGTTCCTTCCCTATTGGCCATAACTGAGGGCCAATCAAAGGTGACTAGGAGCATCATGGGACATGTAGTCCCAAAGATTGGCGGCCCCATTTTCCACAAGGAGGAGGCTACAGCTCGATCAAGAGAGAGATTGAGAGACTGCAGCCTGGAAAAATGCTGAGGGAGAGAGTGCTACAGGACAAAGAATGAGGAGTGGGCTGGGCAGAAGCCAGAGAGAGAGCCACACTGCCCAGCACCACCAGAGAGAGAGCCACACTGCCCAGCACCACCAGAGAGAGAGCCACACTGCCCAGCACCACCAGAGAGAAAGCCACACTGCCCAGCTCCACCAGAGAGAAAGCCACACTGCCCAGCACCACCAGAGAGAGAGCCACACTGCCAAGCACCACCAGAGAGAGAGCCACACTGCCCAGCTCCACCAGAGAGAAAGCCACACTGCCCAGCTCCACCAGAGAGCCACGCTGCCCATCGCCACCAGAGAGCCACGCTGCCCAGCACCACCAGAGAAAGACTGAGCCACTACCAGGGTACAGAAATGCTACACTACTGACCAGAGTCACCACCCGGGGAACCCAGAGTGAGCGAACGTCCAGCCAGAGGGATCACTGCTGTAGTTTCTCTGGGTCTGGTAAGAGGGCCTGTTGGCCATTATCCATTACTTATCCTAGGGACTGTACTACGTCTGCAGTCTCTGACCATAATAACGTGATAATGACATTGTCAAAAAAGGGGCGGTGCATGGGTGACCCTAAAATGATGACGCCCATGAACGCCAGTCAAAGCTCCTGTCACTAAATACAATGGTTAGCTTACAGTCCTGTCTACACCTTGTGTTTGCTTTGCTTTGGCTTCAAAAATTATACCCCACGTTGCCTTTTTTTTGTGGTGCTTCAAAGCGTCTTCAAAGCCTCCATAGAAGTCTATGACAAAGTTCGCTTGAAGCACCTGCAGCTTTTGAGAGGCTTAATTCAGCTTTAGCTTTGCTTTGTTTTGGAGAAACAGCAGGTATGAGATCTCCACACACACACACAGGGCATCTACCAACCTTCATTAGGGCTAGTTTACACTTTGCTTCAATACAAGGCTTCGGACACACTTTGGTAAAGCTCTCGGAATGCCAGTCAAAGCTCCTGTCACTAAATAAAATGGTTGGCTTACAGTCCTGTTTACACCTTGCTTTTGCTTGGTGCTTAGATGAGGCTTCATTGGGGCTTCGATGAGGCTTCGGTGGAGCTTCAGGGGGCTTCAAGCGAGCTTTGCCATAGACTTCTATGGAGGCTTTGAAGACGCTTTGAAGACGCTGTGAAGAACCACTGAAGCTACATGAGGTATAATTTTTGAAGCGAAGTCGAAGCGAAGCAAAAGCAAGGTGTAAACAGGACTGTAAGCTAACCATTTTATTTACTGACAGGCGCTTTGAGCTTTGGGGTTCAGAGAGCTTTAACAAAGTGTCCAAAGCCATGTTTTGAAGCAAAGTGTAAACTAGCAGTTAATGTGTGTTGAAGCCGAAGCAAGTGTAAATGAGCCCTTAAAGCTTCAAAAAAGTACCACTGAAGCATCATCGAGGCACCACCAAAGCATCATCGAAGCACCACCAAAGCCTCATCAAAGCACCCCCGAAGCATCACTGAAGTATCACCAAAGCATCATTGAAGTATTACCAAAGCATCATTGAAGCATCATTGAAGCACCATCAAAGCACCATCAAAGCACCATCAAAGCACCCCCGAAGCATCATTGAAGTCATCATCGAGGCACAACCGAAGCATCACCAAAGCACCACCAAAGCATTACCAAAGCATCATTGAAGTATCATCAGCGCATCACCGAAGCACCATCAAAGCATCATTGAAGTATCATCAAAGCATCACTGAAGCATCATCACCAACGCATCACTGAAGCATCATCATCAACGCATCACTGAAGCATCATCAAAGCATCATCAAAGCATCATTGAAGCACCACCGAAGCATCATTGAAGCACCACCGAAGCATCATGGAAGCACCACCGAAGCATCATGGAAGCACCACCGAATCATCATGGAAGCACCACCGAAGCATCATCGAAGCACCACCAAAGCATCATCAAAGCACTACCGAAGCCTCAAAGCATCACCGGAGCATCATCGAAGCATCAAAAACACATCAGAATGTTGAAGCAGTAGGCGCTTTAATATGTGTTGAAGTCGAAACAAGTGTAAATGAGCCCTAAGAGTGAGCAAAAAGGCTTACGATCTTTATCTCTTCTTTATGGGAGGGGCTTGTCAAAGCTCTGCCTGAACCCATCTGCAGAGAGGCCATGTGAGATTAGAGCAGACATGAGCAGAGGATGATAGAAAGGAATGACACATTCCCATGACATACAGTATGAGACGTGCATGACGAAAAATCTAATCAGACTTGTGACAAATAATGAAGATCCAACGACAAATGTATCTCACCGAAGTAACGAGAACATAAACACGAAGATCAAATTTTCTTCCTGTGAATGAAAACATTGCATATGATAATTTATACTTAGAAGACATACGGTATGTATATACTGTACCCACAATATGCCCGAGTACTGCCCCTTTCAGATATCTCTGCCCCTCTACATTTTTTGCCCCTTTAGTAACTAGTATCTTATTGTATTCTTCCATTGTGACCACAAGAAAATCCGGCAATACCAAACAAAAGACAAAACCTTCGGCTTTTCACACCTCCGATTAAATATGGGTTTTCTACATAACGTTGAGCCACATAATTCTCCACTGGGATTTCATCTCTCTGGTCGTCGGCGCGACTCCCGTCCTGAGAAAAGGGAACAACGTTTATGCCAACTTGTCATTATCCAAACCGAGAAGTCATTTCACCCTCGCCATTAAAAATAGGCCAGGTCCCCAACAGTTACCTTCCTCCAGTCCATAATGTCCTTCAACTTCCGGAACAGGAAAATCCCCTTCCCTTGTGACCTCGCCACCTGCAGAAAGAAGAGCAACTGAATAAAAAAAATAAAAAAATAAAAAAAATACTGGAACCTTAGAGCAATTTCAGGCAACAAATTAAAGGATAAGTTCACCTTTGAATAGATCTTCCATCAGTTTTTTAGGTTGGAACATGTAACATGTTCCTCCACATGCAGCTGTTCCCCAATCCAATGTACGGGCAGACAGCTTACACTGACAGTCTGCAGGAGCCCTGCATTTCACCCATGATCTGTTGATTACGGGTGCAATGCTTTCCAGGGAAACAAAATTCAGCACATCCCCACAGACAGGACAGAGCTCTGTTCTGTCGTCTCCTCGCCGGTCAGCGGGTGCCGGTGTTCTGTCAAAATGTGTCCGGCTATCATATAGTGTCCGGGGTGTACTGCGCAGGCGCAGCGCTTGCGCAGTAGGGAGGACATTCAGAAAATGTCGGAAGATGAAAGGCGCCTGTGCCGCGAGTCAAGGTGCAAGCCCGACCATCCAAGTGGACATACGGCTACACAAAGTTAGAGGGCCCCTCGCGGGCTCGCTTCTCTCGCCACGCTTCGGGCACGGCCTCGCTGTGCTCGGCTCTTTTTTATTCTAACTCTATGTCCACTTGGATGTTGGGGCTTGAACCTGGACTCACGGCGCAGGCGCCGTTCATCTTCAGCTATATTTGGAATGTGCTTGTCCCGTGTACTGCGCATGCGCAGTACACAGCGGACAGTATGTGATGGGGGACACAATCCGACAGGACACCGGCGAACATCTATTGGCCGGCTTCTGCTGTGACCAAAGGCAGAAGTGGTGCGCCCCAGACCTGGAAGTGCCAGATCACATACTAGGTATGTGATCTGGCACAGGTGAGCTACATTACCGCCTAGGGTGCACTGCTGCCTAGGGCGCCCAGCCACTGGTGTTCCTGTTCTCTTCTCTTTGCAGCAAGCAACTAAGTCTCAGCATCAGAAGGCAGCCTCCGCTCTGTTTGCACATTGCACATAGACTCCCAAATGAATGGAAGCTACTAACATTCATCGAATGGCACTGGTAGGCTGCATTGATGTGCACTGGTATGCTGCATTGATGGGCATTGGTCGGCAGCGTTTGATGGGTGCTTCATTAAAAATCTGGGGTATACACATGGGCAGGGCAAAGGGGGTGGCAAAATGAGGTTTCGCCTAGGGTGTCAAAAATAATTGCACCAGCCCTGGCCGTATAACAGCATTATGCGGTCGGCAAGTGGTTAAGCCCACCTACCAAAACTTACAGGCTTCATGATCCAGGTGATTCCAGGATTTTTGCGAAATTCCTCAACAAACAGATGATATTCGGAGGGCAGTTCGAAGGTCTTCGGAAAGAAGTCACATTTTGCCGCTTCCAGCCTCCCCGACTCCCTCTCGAGAAGCTTCCGGAAACGCTTCAGATTTTTTACCATGAAGTTTTTGCGGGTCAGCTGGAGAAAAAAAAGCAACAGGAACTTTGGCTGGATGGATTTTTACCACTTTATAGCAAACCATAAATGAAAACTAAAAGGTCTGCATACAACCTTAAAAAAAAAAAATGAAATGAATGTTATAAAACAGGGACGTGCAATTAGCGGAACTCCAGCTGTTGCAGAACTACAAGTCCCATGAGGCATAGCAAAACTCTGACAGCCACAAGCATGACACCCAGAGGCATTATGGGACTTGTAGTTTTGCAAAAGCTGGAGGTCTGTTTATTGCATATCCCTGTTATAAAAGAATAGAACATAAAAAAAAAAACAGTCAAAATGACATACCTGACACACTCACCTAGGCCTGGTGATAGCTTTTTCCAAGATCCCAAGGCCCAAAGATAAGGATCCAAATGACCTTGACAAAACACTTGTTCACAGGGACTGCCGCTCAAGCACGGATCACTTTTCAGAGGCATTTGACAGGCGGTGAGGAAGTGAAGTCGCATCCTTGCCACCTAATTTCACCCTATAATTGCCGCACTTTGCACCACAATAGCATGCATTGCAAACAGGTTGCATTAGTTATGTCCGACGGCGGCACTGCCCTCTGAAAGGGTCATGCTGTTTTTTCGCACCATGTGTAAAGCCATGAGCGGCTGTATGTTAGTGTTCAAGTGGGCAGCTAGGGATGGTAAAACCACAGCTCAACCACCTGGTTTGATTGCCCCTGCCACACATGTGAATAAAGCCTTAAAGTGATTTTAAAAGCAAACTTTTTATTTTTTTTAAATAACAAACATGTTAGACTTCCCTGCTCTGTGTAATAGTTTTACACAGAGCAGCCTCGATCCTCCTCTTCTTGGGTCCCACGCTGACACTCCTGGCTCCTCCCCCCTGCCGAGTGACCCCCATAGTAAGACACATGGGGGGGAACTCATGCGGGTACGATCCCAAGCTGGCTGTGTGTCTATACACTTTTGGGTCTACGCTAGAGAAGGTATTGTTTTGGCGTAGAACTGCGATAGAACCCTACTTTTGAGAGCTGGAAGAATTTGGTTAATTTGGTGGCCCCATTGTATAAAAGGACATATCTTTCCGGAGGTTGACACAAAAAAGGTCTGGGACATTTGGATTGAATCTCCCTCTACTACTAAATGCTAGAGACAATACCGTGCTTGACTAAAATGGATAGTGTGTGAACGCTATGTTCCTCTGAATGGGAGGTGCTATGCGGGGTTCACCTGATATGGTCCCCCTGTGTACCCCCTCTTTACTATTTACCATCTCTCTGGGAATATATATATTGCACTTTATTATTTATTGTGTTACACTCTTAATTTTCTTGCTCCTATTTTTGAAATTTGATATGTGCCTAATAACTATGATAGTGCCTAGCTTCAACCTCCTGATTACATACCTTGGTCACGTAGATGCTGTTACCCTCTTTGATCAATGGGGTACCAGAGTTGCAATTACATTTGGGATTGTTGTGTTTTTTTTTTGTTTGTTTTTTGCGGTGTGTTTTTTTGGAGCCGGGGAATGCCCAAAGGCTCTGTTTTGTATTTTTATAAAAATAATAAAAAATATAATAATAATAATAATAATAAATAATAAATAAATAAATAAATAAATAAATAAATAAAAATAAGATATAAGTTTTCATTTTCAACACAAAAAGTAATAATGGAGAGGATATACAGTGCCTTGAGAAAGTATTCATACCCCTTGACATTTTCCACATTTTGTCATATTACAACCAAAAAATTTAAATGTATTTTATTGGGATTTTATGTGATAGATCAACACAAAGTGGCACATAATTGTGAAGTGGAAAGAAAATGATAAATGGTTTTCCAATTTTATTTAGAAATAAATATGTGAAACGTGTGTGGGGGCATTTGTATAGCGCCCCCCGGAGTCAATAGAACCTCCTTTCTCTGCAATTACAGCTGCAAGTCTTTTTGGGGATGTCTCTACCAGTTTTGCACATCTAGAAAGTGACATTTTTGCCCATTCTTCTTCTTTGCAAAATATCTCAAGCTCTGTCAGATTGGATGGAGAGCGTCTGTGAACAGCAATTTTCAATTCTTGCCACAGATTCTCAATTGGATTCAGGTCTGGACTGTGACTGGGCTATTCTAACACATGAATATGCTTTGATCTAAACCATTCCATTGTAGCTCTGGCTGTATGTTTCGGGTCGTTGTCCTGCTGGAAGGTGAACCTCCACCCCAGTCTCAAGTCTTTTGCAGACTCTAATGCTGCGTACACACGAGTGGACTTTGACGGACTAGGTCCGACGGTCTTTCCGACGGACTTTCAGCGGAGTTCCGACAAACTTTTCAAATGAAAGGACTTGGCCACACACAATCACACTAAATTCTGACGGATTCGAACGTGATGGCATACGACTGGACTAGAATAGGAAGTTCATAGCCAGTAGCCAATAGCTGCCCTAGCGTCGTTGTTTGTCCGTCGGACTAGCACATAGACGAGCGGATTTTTCGATAGGAACTGGGTCCGGCGGAGATCCGGCGGGAAAATTTAAAACATGTTCTATTTCTAAAGTCTGTCAGAATTTGACAGTAAAAGTCCGATGGAGCCCACACACGATCTAATTGTCCGACGGATTCGTTCCGTCGGACCTTTGCTGTCGAAAAGTCTGCTCATGTGTACGCGGCATAACAGGTTTTCTTCTAAGATTGCCCTGTAATTGGCTAGATCCATCTTCCCATCAACTCTGACCAGCTTCCCTGTCCCTGCTGAAGAAAAGCATCCCCACAACATGATGCTGCCACCACCATGTTTCACGGTGGGGATGGTGTGTTCAGGGTGATGTGCAGTGTTAGTTTCCCCCACACATAGCGTTTTGCTTTTAGACCAAAAAGTTCAATTTTGGTCTCATCTGACCAGAGCACCTTCTTCCACATGTTTGCTGTGTCCCCCACATGGCTTCTCACAAACTGCAAACATCTTATGACTTTCTTCCAACAATGTCTTTCTTCTTGTCACTCTTCCATAAAGGGCAGATTTGTGGAGAACACGACAAATAGTTGTCCTGTGGACAGATTCTCCCACCTGAGCTGTGGATCTCTGCAGCTCCTCCAGAGTTACCATGGGCCTCTTGGCTCTTCTCTGATGAATGCTCTCCTTGCCCGGCCGGTCAGTTTAGGTGGACGGCCATGTCTTGGTAGGTTTGCAGTTGTGCCATACTCTTTCCATTTTCCAATGATAGATTGAACAGAGCTCCGTGAGATGTTCAAAGCTTGGCATATTTTTTATTTTATAACCTAACCCTGCTTTAACCCCTTTCCGCTCGGCCTATAGCAGAATGACGGCCGAAGTCGTTCAGTTATCCTGACTAGGGGTCATATGACAACCAGCAGGATAAGCCGCGATCGCGCGCCCGCAGTCTGACACACTACATCTCCGATCTGATGGAGGCTCTTTACCGTGTGATCAGCTGATCACAGTGTAAACAGGAAAAGCCGTGTATCGGCTTTTCCTCTACTCGCACTGACAGACACGAGTAGAGGAGAGCTGATCGGCTGCTCTCCTGATAGGGGGGTCTGCACTGATTGATTATTAGTGCAGTCCCCCGAGGATGTCCACCCCAGGACCACCAGGGATGCCCACCCATGGCCACCAGGTAAGCCCACTAGAGCCCACCAGGGACGGCAATCATTGCCCATTAGGGATGGCACTCTGTGCCCATCAGTGCTGCATAAAAGTGCCAATCAGTACTGCCTCATCAATATCCGTCAGTGCAGCCTCATCAGTGAAGGAGAAAAACGTACTTATTTACAACGTTTTGTAACAGAAACAAAGAAAATATTATTATTTTTGTAGCGCATAAAATAAAAATATCACCAAAAGAAAGCTCTATTTGTGAAAAATCGAATTATTAAAATTTTGTTTGGGTACAGCGTCACATGACTGCGCAATTGTCATTCAAAATGGGAGAGCACTGAAAGCTGAAAATTGGTCTGGGCAGGAAGGTGTATAAGTGCCCAGTATTGAAGTGGTTAAACTTCTCCACAACTTTATCCCTGACCTGTCTGGTGTGTTCCTTGGCCTTCATGATGCTGTTTTTGTTCAGTAAGATTCTCTAACAAACTTTGAGGGCTTCACAGAACAGCTGTATTTATACTGAGATTAAATTACACACAGGTGGACTCCATTTACTAATTAGGTGACTTCTGAAGGCAATTGGTTCCACTAGATTTTAGTTAGGGGTATCAGAATAAAAGGGGTCTGAATACAAATGTACCCCCCCCCCCCCACACTTTTCACATATTTATTTGTAAAAAATGTGAAAACCATTTATCATTTTTCCTTCCACTTCACAATTATGGCCACTTTGTGTTGGTCTATCACATAAAATTCCAATAAAATACATTTACGTTTTTGGTTGTAACATGACAAAATGCGGAAGATTTCAAGGGGTATGAATACTTTCTCAAGGCTCTGTATATGCTCTCTATTATTACTTTTTGTGTTGAATTTGAGTCTTTTATTTTAACATTTTTCAAAATGAAAACTTACCGTATATACTCGAGTATAAGCCGAGTTTTTCAGCACATTTTTTGTGTGCTGGAAATGCCCCCCTCGGTTTATACTGGAGTCAAGCACTTTTCTGCAGCAGAGAAAGACATTTTCCGACCTGGTTTTGGGGCCCCGTATCTCGGGGCCACTTGGTGCTAGGAACCCTATCTGATTGGATATGTTGTAAAGCTAGATCCACTGGGTTTGCATACCAAATCTGGGGTTCCTAGCACCAAGTGGCCCCGAGATATGGGGCCCCAAAGTCGGTCAACTGTGTCCACCTGCAGCAATGACCCCAAATTTTGGTTGCTCTGGGGCATCTAGGAACCCTTAACTAGCAAGTTTGAAGTTCGGGGGACCTATGGCTGTAAATGGGCACAGTGAGGCTGCAAATGGGCGCAGTGAGGCAGAAAATGGGCATTGTTGTCCCTCTTCCACTTACAGTAGCTGCGCATTTCTCACCCTAGGCTTATACTCGAGTCAATAAGTTTTCCTATTTTTTTTGTGGTAAAATTAGGTGCCTCGGCTTATATTCGGGTCGGCCTATACTCGAGTATATACGGTGTATCATTTTTTTTTTTTCAAAGTTTTTATTATTTTTATAAAAATACTCTACAAAACAGAGCCTTTGGCCATTCCCTGGCTGACAAAATGTGGAAACCGTCAAGGGGTATAAATACTTCTTCCAGGCACTGTAGTATATCATTGCAATGCTCCAATTCTCACGATTCCTATATTGTTTTCTTTTCCAGGTGTTGACCGGATGGGCAATCTGTATACAAAAGGAGCCCCTATGGGTACAGAACAAAATGATTGCTGAAATCAACGTATGCTGAATAGAACTGCTAGTCGTGACCAGTCAGGGGCGGACTGACAACTCATGGGGCCCCCGGGCAATAGGAGATTATGGGGCCCCCAGGCAATCAGATTATGGGGCCACACAGTATACCCACACACAGTATACACATACATGTACACACAGTATACCCACACACAGTATACACATACATGTACACACAGTATACCCACACACAGTATACACATACATGTACACACAGTATACCCACACACAGTATACACATACATGTACACACAGTATACCCACACACAGTATACACATACATGTACACACAGTATACCCACACACAGTATACACATACATGTACACACAGTATACCCACACACAGTATACACATACATGTACACACAGTATACCCACACAGTATACACATACATGTACACACAGTATACCCACACATGTACACACAGTATACACACACAGTATACACATACATGTACACACAGTATACCCACACACAGTATACACATACATGTACACACAGTATACCCACACATGTACACACAGTATACACACACAGTATACACATACATGTACACACAGTATACACACACATGTACACACAGTATACACACACAGTATACACATACATGTACACACAGTATACCCACACATGTACACACAGTATACACACACAGTATACACATACATGTACACACAGTATACACACACATGTACACACAGTATACACACACAGTATACACATACATGTACACACAGTATACACAGACATGTTTCTATTGGCTGAGAAGGTACTGGAGAGGTGGGGCAGCTATAATCTCGGGATTTTTAGACCAAAAGGATGCCGGTAAGGGATATTTCAGAAACAGATTTAAATAAAACACAGATTTTTACATACTGTCCCTGGTTTTACTGAGGCTGGCAACCCTGATGGGGCCCCCTAGTGGCCCGGGGCCCTCGGGAAGTGCCCGAGTAGCCTAATGGTCAGTCCGCCCCTGTGACCAGTGCAGCTCACAGCAGCCTAAAGAAAGCTAGGCAGGCAAGAAAAGCCGGCCACTGGTTTACCTACCTAAGACCAGAAAAACGACAGGGGGCAATGCAATGGAGATCACATGACAAGGCAGAGATGACCAACCTGCTCTGGAAAGTCTGAATGGTTATTTTGCTCAGTACCGACATTCGCCCCGTTCCTTTAAAAGTAGAAAAAGGTCAGTCACCTCATAGTGGTTGCGGAAGTGACAGATGCGTACGTGTTCTTCCATGTAAATATGGTCAAAGTTCTCCCGCAGCCAACCGACATCGCACCAATAAAAGTCCCACTCGCCATCGCTGGAGAAATATTTGAGTGAAAATTATAATTACTTATTGGACAATCTGCATCAAACGAGGCAAAGTACAAAATTCAGTGAAAAAAAAAAAAAAAAAGACAATAAGAAATTGATAGCAAAAAGATAAAGTAGCCAGTACACACAATGCAATTCTAACCAGCAGTGATAACCCCCACATGTGTTTAACCACTTCAGCCCCGGACCATTTGGCTGGCAGAGCACTTTTTGCGATTCGGCACTGCGTCGCTTTAACTGACAATTGCGCAGTCGTGCGACGTGGCTCCCAAACAAAATTGACGTCCTTTTTTTCCCCACAAATGAAGCTTTCTTTTGGTGGTATTTGATCATCTCTGCGTTTTTTTTTTTTTTTGCGCTATAAACAAAAAAAATGTTTTAACCTCTTCCTAGCTAGTGTCATTAGTACAGTGACAGTGCGTATTTTTGGCACTGATCACTGTGTTAGTGTCACTGGTTCCCACAAAGTGTCAGTAAGTGTCCGATTGTCCACCGAAATATCGCAGTCCCGCTATAAGTTGCTGATCGATTACTAGTCTAAAAATAAATAAAGCTTCCAGTATATATACACACACCATAGATTATAGAGGCTATAACTTTTGCGCTAACCAATCAATATACTGGCGGTCTCCGGGTTACAAACGACAGAGGGAGACTACAGGAAGTGAGAGGAAATCTACCCCTAGGAAGGGAAATTCACTCCTGTAATGCCCTGTACACACAATAGGATTTTCCGACAACAAAATCCATGTTTTTTTTCCGACGGATGTTGGTTCAAACTTGTCTTGCATACACACGGTCACACAAATCTTATCGGAAATTCCGAACTTCAAGAACGCGGTGACGTACAACACGTACGACGAGCCGAGAAAAATGAAGTTCAATAGCCAAAGCGGCTCTTCTGCTTGATTGCGAGCATGCGTGGAACTTTGTGCGTCGGAATTGTCTACACGCGCTCGGGATTTACGACAACAAGTTTTGTTGTCGGAAAATTTGAGATCCAGATCTCAAATTTTGTGTGTCGGAAATTCCGATGGAAAATGTCCGATGGAGCCTACACACGGTCGGAATTTCCGTTAATGAGCTCCCATTGAACATTTTTCTGTCGGAAAATCCTATCGTGTGTACGGGGCATAAGAGTTATCATGGGAAAAAGTTGTCTCCGCTGAAGCTTTATCACCAATCCTTGTTTCCACGGCAACCCAAATTTTTAAAAATCCAGGTACAAAAGTGAGGTAAAATCTTCTGAACAGGGGCACAGACACTAAAACAAATGTTACAGGGGTGTTAAAAAAATTTTTGGACTGGAGTTTCACTTAAAAAAAAAAAAAAATTACCTGTTCCGACTTACAAATTCGACTTAAAGTGGTGTTGCACACAAAAAAAAAAAAAATTATTAAAATTCCTAAAAAAATAAATAAAAAAAAAAACATTTTGAATTTTTTTTTTTTAACTCACCTCTAAATGCCTGTTGCTAGGGGGTCCCTTGTAGTCTGCCTCCTTCAGTGCCTGGGCTGGTGACATCACTTCCCCTCGGCGCAGGAAGGGCTCAGCTCTGCCCCCTCCCTCCTGTCAGTCATCTGGGACACGTGACAGGTCCCAGATGACTGCGCAGCCAATCACGCATGCGCAGTGGGTGCCCGGCTGTGAAGCCACAGCCGGGTGCCCACAGTTACAATGCCGGCGCCGCCGAGCGGAGGGAGGGACGAGTGGGGCTTCGATCCCCCGCATCGCTGGACCCTGGGACAGGTAAGTGTCTGAATTTATTAAAAGTCAGCAGCTGCAGTAATTGTAGCTGCTGACTTTTAATTATTTTTTTGAATGGTTACTCCTCTTTAACCACTTCAGGACCAGCCTCGTTTTGGATTTTAGGTGTTTTCATGTTTAAAACAGTTTTTTTTGCTAGAAAATGACTTAGAACCCCCAAACGTTATATATTGTTTTTTTTCTAACACCCTAGAGAATAAAATGGCGGTCATTGTAATACTTTTTTTTACACCGTATTTGCGCAGCGGTCTTACAAGCACACTTTTTTTGGAAAAAAGTCACTTTTTTGAATAAAAAAATAAGACAACAGTAAAATTAGGGGAAATGTGGGGTACTGGCGCTACTGTTTCATTAAATGGTCAGGGTGTTTCTAGGAAATTATTTTGATTTTGGTGTTCTAGCAGTTTCAAATACAACAATCATAGATCGCTTAAAATTGAATAAAAAGAAACGGAAACCGCGCCACCTTACACTTGGCTGTGTCGCCAGCTAGAGAAGATTCAAACTATAAAAACATAACGTGCCATGAAATCCATTAATCTTTTATCCTGGTGCATGTGGATAGAAAGTGCTAATGTGCTGTGCAATCCAAAAAATATATTTTTCTTAGATAAATATATATAAAGTGCTTCTTTGTTGTCCCCCTAAGTTGCTATCCCCTGCGTGAATCTCTAATTTGTCATGCACAGTGATCCATTAAACCATATATCTAACAATAAAATAAACTTAAATAAAATTCCCACATAAGCCAGTATGCATTAATATATCTAAAACCAAATGAAGTAAGTGCAAATAGGTGCAAGTAGACTTGCACGTGCTGGTAAAATCGATATAATCAACCAAGTAATACCAAAGTTGATATTCATAACATATGAACCAAATGAAGTAGGTGCAAATAGGTGCCAGTAGACTTGCACGTGCTGATAGAAACAATGAAATCAACAGAAAATACCAAAAATAATAATCATAACTTATAGTCCATTTGTGACATAGGAAATGCTTCTAAATATAAAGTGCTTGTGTTCAATTAAGGTACACCGTGCAGTTCCTATTTTTCTCTGTGCAGCCGCCACCAGTTAGGTAATGGGTCACTTACCAAATTTAGGCAAGTGCAGGGCATATGGTTTAATTAAGGATAACCAGTCCTCTCTCTGGTCTCCCTCCAAGACTCAACCTTCTGAATTTGGATATACCTTGATCTCCAGTGATAGGTAATGTAAAGAAAGAAGGGGGGCTCCAATAGTGAAGTATGTTTTGTCCAAACAATTTTTATTAAAAATCAAGTGTTTAAAAAACTCACATTTATCAGTGCCTTTGGCCGGCACTGAGCATATCCAGCCTGGTAGGTAGTGTGATGCGTGCTGTTTAGTATGCGTCCCAGGTCCCTTCCTAGTACGAGCCGCCTCCCCGGAAGTGACGTAATCGCGTTATCTCCCAGCAGCCTCTACGCGTTTCGCAAGACCTTTTGCGTCATCAGGAAGCTTCCTGATGACGCAAAAGGTCTTGCGAAACGCGTAGAGGCTGCTGGGAGATAACGCGATTACGTCACTTCCGGGGAGGCGGCTCGTACTAGGAAGGGACCTGGGACGCATACCAAACAGCACGCATCACACTACCTACCAGGCTGGATATGCTCAGTGCCGGCCAAAGGCACTGATAAATGTGAGTTTTTTAAACACTTGATTTTTAATAAAAATTGTTTGGACAAAACATACTTCACTATTGGAGCCCCCCTTCTTTCTTTACATTACCTATCACTGGAGATCAAGGTATATCCAAATTCAGAAGGTTGAGTCTTGGAGGGAGACCAGAGAGAGGACTGGTTATCCTTAATTAAACCATATGCCCTGCACTTGCCTAAATTTGGTAAGTGACCCATTACCTAACTGGTGGCGGCTGCACAGAGAAAAATAGGAACTGCACGGTGTACCTTAATTGAACACAAGCACTTTATATTTAGAAGCATTTCCTATGTCACAAATGGACTATAAGTTATGATTATTATTTTTGGTATTTTCTGTTGATTTCATTGTTTCTATCAGCACGTGCAAGTCTACTGGCACCTATTTGCACCTACTTCATTTGGTTCATATGTTATGAATATCAACTTTGGTATTACTTGGTTGATTATATCGATTTTACCAGCACGTGCAAGTCTACTTGCACCTATTTGCACTTACTTCATTTGGTTTTAGATATATTAATGCATACTGGCTTATGTGGGAATTTTATTTAAGTTTATTTTATTGTTAGATATATGGTTTAATGGATCACTGTGCATGACAAATTAGAGATTCACGCAGGGGATAGCAACTTAGGGGGACAACAAAGAAGCACTTTATATATATTTATCTAAGAAAAATATATTTTTTGGATTGCACAGCACATTAGCACTTTCTATCCACATGCACCAGGATAAAAGATTAATGGATTTCATGGCACGTTATGTTTTTATAGTTTGAATCTTCTCTAGCTGGCGACACAGCCAAGTGTAAGGTGGCGCGGTTTCCGTTTCTTTTTATTCAACAGTAAAATTAGCCCAATTTTTTTTTTTGTATAGTGAAATATAATGTTATGCCGAGTAAATTGATACCCAACATGTCCTGCTTCAAAATTGCGGCCGCTCGTGGAATGGCGTCAAACTTTTACCCTCAAAAATTTCCATAAGCGACATTTAAAAAAATTCTACAGGTTGCATTTTTTGAGTTACAGAGGGGGTCTAGGGCTAGAATTATTGCTCTCGCTCTACCGATCGCGGCGATATATCACATGTGTGGTTTGACTACCGTTTTCATATGCGGGCGCTACTCACGTATGTGTTCGCTTCTGCGCGTGAGCTCGTCGAGACGGGGTGTTTTAAAAAAATAATTTTTTTGTTTTTCTTATTTATTTTACTTGAATTTATTATTTTTTGCTTGTTTAAAAAAAATAAAAAAAAAAATGGATCCCTTGTAATAGAAAAAAGCATGACAGGTCCTCTTAAATATGAGATCTGGGGTCAAAAAGTCCTCACATCTCATATTTGGACTTAAATGCAAAAAAAAAAATAAAAAAATATTTCATTTACAAAAATGACATTTGGAAATTGTGCCTTTAAGACGTTTTGACGTCGCTTCCGCCCTGCTATGGTATAGAGACGGGTGGCGGCCATCTTAGCCTCACTCGTCTCTATACCCAGGCACTGAAAGGACCCGATCGCCTCCGGTAAGCGGCGGAAGGCGCGGGAGAGCGACGGGGGCACCTCTCCCCCCCCGCCGATAACGGTGATCTCGCTGCGAACCCGCTGCAGAGACCACCATTATCGGAAACCGAACCGCTCACTGTAAAGAGGGATACCTCGGTTGTGGCAGCAGCTGCTGCCGTTACCGAGATATCCCTCTTCAAAAAAATGGCGTATATATACAGTGAGCGGTCGGTAAGTGGTTAAGAACAAACCTACAGTCCCTATCTTGTTTGTAACCCGGGACTGACTGTACGCTTATTGGGATTTTTTTTTCCCCCCAAAAACATGTAGCAGAATACATATTGGCCTACATTTATGAAGACTTTTTTTTTTTTTTATTAGACATGTTTTATAGCAGAAAGTAAACAATATTGTTTTTTTTTTTTTTTTTTAAGATTTTTCTGTTTATAGCGCAAAACATAAAAACCGGAGAGATGATCAAATACCACCCAAAGAAAGCTCTATTTGTGGAAAAGAAATT